>HE669976.1:0-155360 GCA_000313835.2 Heliconius melpomene melpomene
GGCACTATCTCGGCATGCTGAGGATCTTCACGTCACGGAAATGAAGAAGCTGAGGTGAATGGGCGGCGTAATGCGGTTTAACGCATACGTTACACATTCATTCGAGGTAGTCTTGGGATCCATGACGTAGCGGATAAGCTCCAAGAGTGTGGCCTAAGATGGTATGGCCACGTTGCGCGCTAGTTAGGAACTGTGTTGGATGCTGGTGCCCTGCTATGTCTATCCTGTCCCTGGAGCTAGACCTCCGAACGCCCAAGGATGCGGTGTTTGGATGTCGTGATGCAGGACATGAGTACCAATGGTCGAACCACTCAGGACGTTACAGATCGTGTAAAGTGGAGTAGGTTAAGCAGGAAGGCAGACCCTGGCAACATACGCCGGGATTAATGCCAAGACAAAGAAGACTTGGTTGCAGTTGTTGAAGACTCGTCGCTTCGACGATTGTAGCATATTATAAATGTCATGGTATGTTTACAATCACCTCTGCTGGCGGCACAATCTTCGCAGATTACGTATAAACTTATTGGTTCTTTTCATTGCATTCTAAACTGCAATAATATGGTTTAATACGTGCGCGGTGTTCTACTGTAATCTACATTTGGCAATACATACATTACCTACTCTTTTAACTTATGCGTACGCAATAGCATCATGACCATAACTCTCTCTTGCCGATCTACAATAATCACAATAAAAATATTATTCAGATATACATATATAAAAATATTACAAATCTACATAAAAGAAAATATACATCTGCTCAACTTACTGCATGTATTTAGTTATATTATTATTATATTATTTTCACTTATAAAACAATCTTACTACTTTGAACTGGAATAAAAGGTTTGGTACTTTTAACGCAAATAGCGTTACCTACAATATGAAACTAGTTAGGTTAGGTTACATTACAGTTTTAAATAAATAATTTCAAATAAAATAACATAAGATATTATTATCTATCCCTACCCCAAATCGACATAATATTACTAGTTAGACAACAAAACTAATCTTCGCATTTTTACTCCTTGCATTTCTGCGACGATGAAATCACTATTATTCGATAAATAATCGGCAACCATAAATCCATCTATTACGGGTAGGTTATCCGATTGCCCTTTTTCGAAACCTTCATCCATTTTAATTAATTGTATTAACACTTTAGCACAGGTAAGTATCAAACAAACAAAGTACTGCGCAAGATCTCCTAACTATCACCGGCGACTAGCGACTTGCAAGAGCTGTGACGTCACCGCCGACCGCGGGACTGTTAGCGGCATTTAAAATTTTTGCAAACTTCAAATGCCTGTAAAATCATAACTACTTGGTTTTTTTTAATGAAACAAAAACTAGTGCATTTGTATACGTAAAAACATTACTGTAACGAACTTTGAAGCATTATTTCATACCTATTACCATTCCTCATTCAGGCAAAGTTAATTATTAAGTTTAAGTTTATATTAAAAATTATATTACAAGAATAACCCGACTGCAGTATATCCGACATATAGAAGGGTAAGGAGAGGGAATCTGGAAAGATCCGAACGGGAACCCTTTAAGACACTTCTGTTTCTCACTTTCCGCTGAATTCTGGAGGCATGTGGATATTAAAGGAATAAAATGAAAGGAATTAAATAATATTTACTAATATCAATACAATTAATAAATCGCATCTTATGAGATTTACTAAATGATTTATTTTTTGATTTTGTTTTTGAAAATGCTCCCGATGTTGCTCCATGACTCTCTAATTTGTCAGTGAATAGTGCATATAAATCTGTTCCGCTGTTTCGGAGATCAGGCCAGATTAATAGAAATACAGACTGATAAATGATTTAAAATGGTTTAGGTATTTAGGTTTTATATTCATGTAACAACTTAAAAACACGGTTAATATTGAAATTACAGACAAACATTTCAATTTCATTTATTTCTGAAAGACATTTATAATAACGCCTGTCAAAAAAAATAGCAAAATTACTTATTTAAACATTTGATATTAATTAACACAGGCCTAGTCGTGATGCCGGAGTACAAGTGTGCGACTGTCAACACATTAGGTTTTGGGTATGATTCCATCTCTAGAAAGTGATATATTTGTTATTTTTATTTTCTTGCTTTGGTAACGAAGCAAATAACGGCGTTGAGTTCCGCCACTAAACAACCGTCGCACTACAGTCACACCCTTGTGCCCACCACCTTGCGCCACCACGGCCTCAACGTTATTTAAAAGACCAGTAAAGAAGAAATTTTCATGCATTGTAAACACTTATTTAGTAGCAATATTGAATGCTATATTTTATATTGGCATAAATATTTTATTCGCAAAGCGACTATAATAATACTAACACTAAGATATAACAGTGAAAACTACATTTACTACTATTTTTGAGAAATTACTGTGCACAAACACACAAAAAAACAGATAAAGAAAAATAAATTAATTGTGTAGAGTTATGTTACATTTGGAACAGCCTCCAATAATATATTTTGTCATATAATTATAGTCATACAGTTTTATCTATACTAATATAATAAAGCGGAAGAGTTTGTTTGTTTGAACGCTAAGATCTCAGGATGTACTGGTCCGATTTACTTTGTTTTTATTTTGTATGAAAGCTGCATTCTTCAGAAGTGCTATAGGTTATATAACATTACATTACACGTATAAACTAATATATTTTAAAGTACTTTCTAATTTGACATGCAATTATTCTGCCATGTTAATAACAACCGTCGCGTCGCTACGCAACCGCTACCGCGACATTTTGATATTCATCCTTATGAAAATAAATGTAATAGTCACTTTTAGCATTCTATCTAGATTGAAATTATAGTTTACTGTATAACATACTAATAAATAATTAAGGAGATGTCACTGATTCGAAATGACCTAGCCTACGGGCGGCACAGTACGACCGACGCGAAAATATTCTTATAGTTCAAGCAGGCGTAGCCGCGTCCGGGTCCACTAGTTATATATATAGATAAACCCCGCCTGTCGCTACTTTGTAATTAAGTCATGCTGTCATGCAGTAGAGTTCCGGGAGTTAACGCCGCAGTTTGTCGATCAGAGCAAAGTGCTTTTGTATTTATTAAGGAAATAGTATATTCATGACTCATTTTACAATTTCCATAGAATCTTATCTTACAGCTCAAAGTACCTACTTGAAACTGAAAACAGCGAAAGCATGTTATTGGAATATCGGGAACTACCTTTTCATGAATATACATATAATTGTGTAATTTATTAAAATTAAATATTAAATAATAATATGAATATTTTAGACGAGTCGTGGTCCCCACTCGAGGAAGCGAAATAATTTTCTTCGGTCTGGTGTCGAGATACAGCGTGAAGCTGGTATAAACATCTAGGACAATCTATCTATACATCTATACACATAATAAGAAAGTAAAAATGACGCGTCTGTACATTGAATATACTTACAAAATAAATTATAAGCAAAAAAATCATTTTTAGAAAAAGCTTTTATTTAAACGCCCTAAAAAGGAAAAAATAAAATTTGTCTTTTAAATTTTAACTATCAACTCATAAACTCATTGTACACAATTTATATGATCATAAAAGCTTGTCGCGTTAATCAATATTTAATTAAATTGAAACTTAGCAGATTTTATATAATTATATTAGCACTAGTTTAGTTACACAAGTAAATCGCGCGACAAGCTTTTATGGTATATGGGGGATATTGGATTTAGAATGACGTCACATTATTTCCCAAGTTGCTCTCAAGAAGCCCTTTCATTTGATATCCATATTATAGAAGTGCGTTAAATATAACTATTCCGCCATCTTGGATGATCTGCCTTATTGGATTTAGAATGACATCATATCATTTTTCAAGTTGCTCTTAAGAAGCCCTTTCATTTGATACCCGTAATGTACAAGTGCATCAAAAATAACTATTCTGTTACTTTGGATGGTCCGCCATATTGGATTTAGAATGACGTGACACTATTTTTCCAGTTACTCTCAACAAGCCCTTTCATTTGATACCCATATTATAGAAGTTCATGAAATATAACTATTCCGCCATCCTGGATAGTCCGCCATGTTGTATTTAGAATGAAGTCACAAACCTTATCGTGCATTGTCATCCAAACCAAACGTGTATACAAAATTTCAGCTCAATCGTACGAACATACCTTTCATTATATGAAAGCAAAGAAAACTTGAATAGTGTCGATTTTATTGGATTTCAAGTGATGTCACATTTTTTTATAATTGTCGGCAAGATCTTTCATTTCATACCCATATTGCAGAAGTGCATAAATAATAACTATTCCGCCATCTTAGATGTTCCGCCGTATTGGATTTAGTATAACGTCACATTATTTTCAGAGTTACAGTCAACGACCCATTTCATTTAATATCTATATTGTAGAAATAGACCAAATAGATACTCGGCTATCTTCGATATCCTCCTTATGGAATTTAGAATGACATCACATTATTTTTCGAGTTGCTCTCAACGAGCCCTTTCATTTGATACCCATATTGTAGAAGTACATTAAAAATAACTATTCTGCCATCTTGCACGGTCCGCCATATTAGATTTAGAGTGACGTCACGTATTTTATCGTGCATTGTCATCCAAAGTAAACGTGTATACAAAATTTCAGCTCAATCGGTTGAAGATATCTACTTCAAAATTGAGCTCAAAGATTTCACCCGAACCCACATACATACATTGCAAGTTAAATAAAAGCTTTTAATAATTAATAATAATAATTGATGGGGGTTTAGGAACAGTAATAGAGCCAAAATCCACAAAAAAAAATCAAAATATCGGATACAAGTGCCTTTCTATGTCTGTCCCTGGAGTTAGACCTCCCGGATGCCCAAGGAAACGCTGGTTGGATGTAGTGATGCAGGACATGAGATCCGGACATGGGACGTTACAGATCGTGCAAAGTGGAGTAGGTTAAGCAGGAAGGCAGACCCTGACAACATACGGCGGGATTAATGCCAGGAGGAGGATGCTAGGAGGCTAGAAGACATGATTGTCATCTCAAGAACTGCTAGTGCTAATTCCACGTTTATTGTTTTGAGGTAGCCCACTGTACCTGTGGTTAGAGTTGCCACGGGCAGTTAGATTGTGGCATGTGTCACACATAAATCTTATTCTTTACGTTCACATTTACACTGCAGAAGATAGGATAGGTAAAGAGGACGTGGTGTTTAGACACTCCGATTTTAACTTGATGCCCATTTTTATATAGTTGTTTCTCAGACCAATGACCAAATTTCAGACGTGCTAAGTCTTTAAAAATGAATACTCTCCGTACCAATCCAATTACAATTCTAAATGATCATATGCAGATACTAAAACATATTAACTACAACACGCACTGCCTCCAGAATTCTACGGAAAATGGGGTACGGAAGTAGTATCTTAATGGAAACGGAGTGTTCCCAGGCTACTCAGCCGACCCTGCCAGGTGTGAGATGCAGTGTGAATCTTAAAAAATATTACACATGTTTTTGTTAAACTTTAGGACAAATTTTTGTTACCTAAACGATCCTTAATGGGGTAAGTCATCAGGTACTTCACCTCAGGCCCTATCAGAGAGGCAGGCGTAGTTCTTTTTTTTTTTTTCAAGCATGTGGATAATGCTGTTAGCCCTATTGGCTTTTACAGCGACACCGGTTGGGTAGGGAAGAGGGTACTCTGTCCCTGAAGAAATGCAAGCACTAAGTGGCTGCCTGTGAGGAAGTCGACGACTGTAAGGGCGCCCCCTGCGGGACTCGAACCTCGGCTTGCGGCCGTCGAGCGGACTGGGATTTCACCTATGCTAAGCAAACCAGCCGCGACATGAAGTCGCGACTGGGGACAAATTAGACTACTCTAAGGGAGCTAACGGTCCCTAACCGCTGGGCCCGACTGCGCCGAGACGCGACCGAGCCGTTGAATTCGTCGTCGATTCCGTCGACGACGGTGTTTGTGTCGTGTGTGAGTAGTGTGTTTCCTACCTACATACGGGGCATTCGCTGTAGTAATGGCGTCATCGGGGTCTAAAAGGACGCTGCGGTCTACGTCTAGGGAGCGCGTTAGGGATGTAATCACACGCATTAACGATGAGGGGATTCACGTGCGAGCCTGCGCGCTCAAAGTAGCGCTTCGCTAAGCGTTTGCAGTGCTCGTGAATCGATTCCAGTTCAAATTCTCTATGTAGATCGACGTTACGCACGAACCAGGGACAACCTGATGCGATACGTAAGAATTTATTTTGTACCTTTTGCATGGGATCTAGCTTAGTGTGCGCGAACGCTACACAAGCATAAGAGAGGACGGGTCTTATACAAGTTTTGTATAGTGTCAGCTTATTTCTAAGTGACATTTTACTACGCTTGTTTATGAGATAGTATAATCTATTAAGAATGAATTTAGCTTTGTTGCAAGCTTTCGTGACGTGGGGTTTGAAGGAGAGTTTAGAGTCTAATGTGACACCTAGATATTTGACCTCTTTTTCCCAGGGAATGGCTTTATCTAATAGAGATGGTAGAGATTTGCTCTGAACGAGCGCGAGGGAAGAGTATCGCTTTACTCTTCTCTGGATTAACCTCGATTCTCCATTGGCGGAACCACACACCAAGTACGCGGGCCGCTTTCTGAAGTCGATCGGCTAATATGCGTGTGTTACGCGAATAAGTGTATAGGGCGGTATCATCGGCGTACATAGCCAAGTGTACATCCCTGGTACGAGGTATGTCTCTTGTGTACAGCGCGTATAACATAGGAGAGAGGGTTGAACCCTGGGGGACGCCTGCGCGGAGGAGGCGGGGGGAGGAGAGAGTTCCTTCTACTTTATAGCGGAAGTATCTATTTGACAGAAAGTCCTGCAGGATGCGCACGAGACAGTCTGGCAAGCCAGAGCGCCGCAGCTTGAAAATCAAGCCGTTATGCCAGACCTTGTCAAAGGCTTTCGCTGCGTCGAGAAAAATAGCGGCAGTATGTCTGCGGTAGGAATTTTTTACTTTATATTGAGCTATGTGCTCTACCACGCGATGGACTTGGTGGATGGCGGAATGTTTCTTTCTGAAACCGAATTGCTCTTTGATGAGCAGAGATTTGGCCTCTACCACCTCGGAGAGTCTAATGAGAATGATTCTCTCATAAATTTTTCCTAAGCAGCTGAGAAGGCTGATAGGTCTATAGCTAGAGGGCATATTCCGCGGCTTGTTAGGTTTCGGTATACCTATGACAATGGCTTCCTTCCACTCGTCGGGGAAGGTGCACGACATGAGAAGGGAATTAAAAATAATGACCAATAGAGATAAGAACTGAGCCGGAAGGGACTTAAGTGTTCTATTAGACAATTTATCGGGCCCCGGGGCCTTCCTATCTTTGAGATTTTTGATGATGTCTTTGACCTCGTCTTCCGAGGTGGGGCGGAGCGGTTCCCCTTGCGGGGGCGTCAGCGCCCATTCTGCGACCGCGGAATCCACGCGCGCAAATTACATTGCATACTTATTCTCCTAATATAGAAATAATGTAGGGTAAACGATGGGTTCGTTTACCCTACATTATTTGAATACCCTACATGATGAGAATGATTTTTTATTTTTTTATAATAAGTTACATTTTTATATGTAAAATTGCGTATTTCCCAACTTCGCCGCTCTTAAACCATATCAAATACAAATTTGGACCCACTAAATCCATCCATATTCATAGCGTAGATCATTATCAAGTGTCGTCCAAAAACAACGCTACAAGGGTTTTGAAATTATCTCTTCTAAATTATATAAAACATTTTAATATGCAATAAAGACTAGACAATATAAATTATTGAAAGTACCTTTGAGTACGTCGAAAACTGTTTCTTCATCACTTTCGTCTGAAGTTTTCAATATATTTCGATAATCTTCACACAATGTGTGCTGTGTTTCATCATTTATTATATTCATATCTAGATCTAAAGAACTGGAAATAGAGTTTCGATATATAATACAACATTTATTCGTTATACTGCTGTATTTGTTGGATTGTTTATAACAAAGGTTATTTACCTTAGAGCTTTCCTTATTTCCGACTGTTTTTTCTTTTTATATTCATTTTGTAATCTTTCGCGCAAATGTTGAAATGAAATCAAGCAAGCATTTTCGGGAATGTCTTTAACGAAATAAAAAAAACCGTGTTTACTTTACTTTTTATACAGTTGTTCTAAGAAGTTACAATCTTGTATGCCAAGTAGGTACTTATATCTACATACTTACCGCAAGAAGTATTGACCCGTATACTTCTTTTAATACAGCAGTTTGAAATAACTGACTTGATTACAATTATTGTTGATATGTTGTCGGATTTAAAAGTTGCTGAACCGCGTCTGTTGTGACATATATAAAAAAAATGTACTTATTTTAAAAAGCAAGCGTGCGCTTAGCGTGATTGAAGTTCTAAGAAGCCTACCCTTAATATCATTAAAGTAATTGAAGTTAAATGTTTTATGTTGTCTTCTTAATAAAGTAAATTTCAGCTTCACGCTGTATCCCGCACACAGCAACTGCAGAGTAAGCAGAGGGAACCTAGTATTAAGTCTGTTCCACACTCTCATCCGAATTCTGGAGGCATTGCGTTTTAAGTGGCGGTACTCAACGCCACGCTTTGCCTCATCCACAGCGAAGAAATGAAAATATAAATTTAAATAAATATTCCATTTCCTCGAGCTTTGATCGAACCCACAACCAGCGTTTACAGTTAAACTTTCTGCCCCTGCGCCACGACTGGCTTCATAAAGAACTTAATAAATAATTAATTATTTTGTTCACCAAATACTCAATAAGTAAGCTTTGAAATTCATTGAAGTTCAGTTAGAAAAATAATAAATGACTTACTCAAGTACTTACTGGTATTTACAAATAAGAAACGTCCCTAAAGTGGAATGGGAACGGGCAAAGGCAATATTACTCGACGGTCGCGGTAATTCTCCTGGTAATATTTCGGCTAACCATGACGACATTTCGGCAACCGAAAAACCACCTGATATATGGACTTCACACCATGACCTCCGGAAAAATATTAAGACATTTTACACTTTAGTGTGGAAAACAAGTGCATTTATTGTTATTAAAAAAACCTTGACAATATTAGTAACAAAAACTGTATTCAAACTAACAGCTAAGTATTGACTATTCACTGGCGCGTATATATTTTTTAATTTTTTTTATTATTTTATTATTATTTGAACGGAACGGAGTGTCTTAACACTAGGTTCCCTCTGCCTACCCTGATGTGTGCGGGATACAGCGTGAAGCTGATTCTAACTTACCTTTTGGCATTTTCCACTTCGACATTTTCATATTTAGAATAATGTGGTAAAATAGGCAAATGAAATTTAATTAATCTCGCCACTCTTGGAGATCCAGTTGGTAAAATATATATTAAAACCCAAGTGCCCTCCATCTTTGTCTCCTCAACAGAAACAATTCGAATACGTAGCCAAAGGCGTCTTGTTCCCACTTGGCAGCGAATGGTAGCTAATAGCTCTGCATTATTTGATCCCTGTAAAATTGTAGTAAGAAATATACATATTATATTAAGAAAACTTTCGTAATTCGTAAAGTGGAATAAGCCTTTAAACACCCGGAAATATTTTATTTTATGAAGTTCGTTAGGTAACATGTAACTAGGTATTATTATTTATATTATAGGTACTCTTTAAGTCCATAACCGAATATGAATGTTTATTAAAAGATGAATACCTAAGCTAATTTTATATAATAAGAATTTTTGTACCTGTTGTGCACATGTGCTAAGTACCGCTGCACTATCTGTTTGTATTTCAAGTTTGCAATCACAATAAATAAATAACATGTCCAAAGGTACACCAGAAATTATTTTTGCTTCTTGCCATGCGTTTTGACCGGCACCTGAAAGCTAACAAACGATATTGTGTCGGATTTGAATTTGATTCTTTATTATAATTGTATGGAAATACTAGTGGGCCCGGACGCGGCTACGCCCGCGAAAATATAAGCCTAAATCATTAAAATAAGTTAAAAAATAATAATAAGTGGAGATTTATTATTAGAAAAAATATCTGAGTAACCGAAATGAACAAACAAAAGAAGCAAAAGTAACTAAAGGAAATTCTTAATATTAGAAAAAAAACCTAAAGTTTGCTGTGCGCGCGTACTAAACATTTTTCTATATTAAATAATTATTAATTTTTGCGAACAATATTAAATAAAATCTCAAATGATTAAAATTACGATATTTTAAGTGTATAACATCGGTATAGATAACCGAACTGAGATAAATTAATTATAAGCAGCAAATAATTACATAAAAAATAATAGTAATTCGAAAATCTATAAAAATTTACAAAATCATCAAAGTCATCCGCCCGTTCGCGTCGGTCATACTCATACTATGCCACTCGTAGGCTAGGTCATTTGGAATCAGTGACATCTTAATTATTTATTAGAATGTTATACTAACTATGTTATATTATGTAAACTATAATTTCCATCTAGATGAAATGCTAAAAGTGACTATTATATTTATTTTCATAAGGATGAATATCAAATTATAGAAATCATCTAATTTTTGTTAATGATTTGTATAAAGAGATTTGTATAAATCTATATCGGCGCGCACCATGTATGCATTAAGCA
This sequence comes from Heliconius melpomene melpomene, assembly GCA_000313835.2. Classification (NCBI taxonomy): domain Eukaryota; kingdom Metazoa; phylum Arthropoda; class Insecta; order Lepidoptera; family Nymphalidae; genus Heliconius; species Heliconius melpomene. The sequence continues at coordinate 10,643 of HE669976.1, forward strand.
AACTCACTGTGGGTGACGTTTTCTTAAAACAGCAAACTTTGCAAGCCGTTGCTTAGCAACGCGTAGCGACGATTGTTATTAACATGGCGGAATAAATTACTTGTCAAATTAATTATTTTAATATATTGGTATATAACGAAAATATTACAAATATGAGAAAAAAAAAGTATCCTATGTTCATCCCAGGACCCTCAAGTATCTCTATATGAGTATTTTATCACAATTAAATTTGCAGTTTGGCCCTGATTGCGGAAAAGACAGACAGACAGACAGACAGACAGAGTTACTTTCGAATTTATAATATAGGTATGGATAATTGCTGTAATATCAAGGCGATCTCTGCTTTATAAAAAATCATAATGTGTCTGTAATCATAACTAAAATTTGATAGTGAAGTATCAGTTTAATAGTTTTTCAGTCCTCAATATGTTTATATATATTTATAAAATTAAAAAGGGTTAACAAAATAAGACACGCATAATTTTACTTACCTCATATTCAATGTTCAGAAGAGGGGGTGCTGATACACCTCCAAATAAGGAACGCGTGTTTTTTTGATATTTTTCTCGTTCGTGGGCCGTTTGCTTTTCTAATCGAGCTATTTCAATCCTATATTAAATAAGAAGATTGAATATGATTTTTTGCTTAATTTTAGCAACAAATGCAACTTAAGTATTCAAGACTACTTAGTAGGTAAGTACGCATATGTTTTCTCTTCTAGATAATTAATAACCTTGTTACCAAAAGGTCTCTTCATGTCCCAAACTACTTATTTTAATTTGAAGGATCAAAACATTTAAAAAGTAATAAAACCAAATAATTTAATAATTTTAATCAAAGGCAAACTGGTTGTCTTTGTCTGTGTCTGCGATTTTTCTACGGATGTGCCCATTAATCGCTCTGTAGGTACAATAAACCATAAAATAACTTACTCCAGTTTTGACCGCCTTAAAGCCAACGCCTCATTAGATACATTAGTTAAGGTAGAGACTAATTTACGTGATCTTAAACCAAAGATTCTTCCTGAAAATGTTGAGACTAGTACTTCTGGCTCCTCAGACCCAATGTAACCGCCCCCCACTGATGTCACAGGTTCACCAGAAAACTAAAATCGTTTCATTTTCGTCATAACTGTGGTATGTCAAACATATCGTAACAAATTTTAAGATGAATATGTAAATAAAAACATATAATACTATCATTAAAAAGTGTAAATGTAGATACTTATAAAGGTACCTATACACGAGTAAATGCAATATTGAAAGTAGGTAGGTACTTATATAATATACTAAAACTTAAATTTAAAAGATATGGTAACAATTAAATCTTACGTAGGTAAACTTGAGTCTCAGTTTTTCAAAAAAATTATCGGTGTTAACCAGGTAAAGTTGAACAGAGCCATCATGTCGTCCAACAGCAAGATGAGTACCGAAGCTATTTATAAACCAACCAATGCACATTACTGATCCCAAGCCGTGTCCATTTACCAAACATTTGTACGATAGATTTGTTCTGAAGCAAATAAATGTAAGACAAAGTAGGTAGGTACATTATTGAGTTCCACGGCCCCACAGGTTAACGTGAAAGTAAAGTAACTAATGTAAAGAAAGGGCAAAGAAAGAAAGAATGTATGTAAATAACAAGTTAGCTTATTCTAACGCTTACTTATCTATTAATTAGCGGATGATGCAAGATAATAAAAAATAACTTACTTTTCCTGAAATATAAGTCCTATAGATCCATCAGCTGCACCATAAAAAGTACACACATCAGTAGTATGTGAGGAGAGTGGTACAATAATCCGCATGGGGCCAGCGGATATATGAGTTCGCATTTGTACTTGCCCATTTTCGATTATTATAGCCTCCTTATTTGCTGTTATTACTAGTATTCTAACACGAGTATTCTAAAAAGAGGCAGAATTGATAGAGGGTTTGAAGTTTTATATAAAATATTAAACACAAAAAATATCACTTATTTAAATATGAGAACCATGGTGTTATGGAAGTATGGGGTACATACGTTTGGTGTTGCAAAAGCTACCGCATCCAACACTCTGTCATCGCATATGTAACAATACAATTCTTGCAAGTCTCTATAGAACGTTACAGTTCTTCCACAGCATAATATTAAATCGCTGCCTAGCACGCATCTAAGGATAACAATACTATTAAACTATAAATAATTAGTTGATATGTCATAAATTATATCTTATTAAAAATATATAATTACATAGACGTGATTGTTTCTGAAACGCAGGTTTCGATGCTTAGAAATACTTTTCCTTTTCTAGTGTAACCTTTAACTTCATTGCCCGAAGCAGCAAATATTTTATCAGCATTTGTCCCTTAATAAAATAAGAAAAAAAGTGAAATCTTTAGGTATGCAATGCATTGAAAACGCTTTTAGCTAATCATTCAAACATTTGATCATCAATATAAGTAATTGTTGATCTTGAACCGAGTCATCGGTCATCTAATTTGGTCATACCAATTGTAAACAGTCTTTAGAGTTATCACATTATCATAACTTGAAACGTAAAACTAAATTTTATGATAAGCGGTGTCCAAAATCCGCCAAATATATAAAATATACTCTCACTCTTCTGGCGTTGGAAATTATTAGACAAGTCACAGTTTACTCAAATTTGCTACACATCTTTATAAACCTGACTATATAATGTATTTCTTTATACAGAAATTCTTGGTGTGAGAAAATCATTCACTGTATTTTTGATCACTGTCAACAATTTTATAAATATATATTTAATAAATATTCTATATATAGTTCAAGCGGGCGAAGCCGCGTGTACCCGCTAGTAAATGAATAAAGTCTTAGATTTAAGCTTAGATTTAAATGAACGGTCCCTACATAATTAAATGAAATGCATATTATGTATTTGATACATATTTTTAAATAGTTTTGCGGACTATTCGGCGCCCCTTTGGGTGTACCGCGTGGGCATATAGAACCCCTACCCACCCCCCTCACTAAACCACTGTATAATTGTTGACTAACTTAAAATATTAATAAACATAATTACGTTAAATAAATAAATCAAATCTTGTTATAAATTAAAATATAGGTATATTAGGATTAAGTGTTAAAACAATCCTTATAATAATTTACCAATAAACGAAGGAAGCTGAACAGATGTAATAGGTTTTCCTGGTAATGTTTTAAATTGTACTACTGGTTCTTCATCTTTTATACTTAAGCATTGTAGCACCCCATTCTTGTCTCCAATTGCAAACTGTAAATAATTAATAATGTGCAATGAAAATTTATATAATTTTGTTAAATTATTGGAAATATTAACATGCCTTTTGTTGTATTTTTTGTTCAGTAGCTGGTAAAATTTTTATTGCATCCGGATAAGTTATACCACATAGGGTATAATCAATTCGACCTAAATCGTAATCCATTTTCGAAGATAAAATTATTTACATAAGAAAAACTAAATAAGCAGCGTGTTTAGCTTTCGGTGTATCCAATAGTAACTGAATTTAAACACATCGACATCTATTAAAATACATTTAGTTGTTTTGACAAACTCCTTGACTGTTCCAAGATTAATATTAATATCTTTAATTCGATTTTTTTATTAAATTTATTACGGTATCAATACTTTTTATAATATCTATATTGTTTACTTATATTATTCAGTGCAAGAACCTAAGGCCCAACTCTATAGAGAAAAAAAAACAGTACTCTAGTGATGCGCTGTACTTAACAGAAATTATTGATAATAATCGATTTTGGAAATCGATATTGATTTGTAATCCACTTTATTTAATTTGATTTATTCTGCTACATTTTACGTAATGACATAAAATATAAATACCGTAAAAAATAGAAATATATGTAATTTTTTACAATAATTTTTGCTTCACATAATCGTCGTATCCACATCACTTATAACCTATTTTACCGAAAACCAAATGCCAACTTTTGATTAAACTTCAAATAATTTAAATGTAAATGGGACTAATTATTTATTAAAAACGAAAAATGGAAAATGAGAATGAAAATGTTATCCAAGCGGTTGTTGTTATGGATTCATTCAACAATAATTTTAATCCTTTTACCAATAATAAACCAATGGTCCGTATAAGAAAAACAATTTGTTTAATCACTAAACAATATAATAATTTAAATTATTCTTCAGGGTCTGTTTCCGCTAGCAGGAGTGTGTCTCATTGATTATGTTTTGGACTCCTTAGTGTCAGGAGGAGTTGGAGAAGCAATCCTATTTTGTTGTAAGGATAGTGTTAAAGTAAAGGAGCATGTAAAGTAAGATTAACAGGTTTTATATTATGAACCATTACTTTCCATTTACAATTTGTATGCAATAAATTTATATAAGATTTTATTTTTAGGAAGAGTAAAGAAAAGAAAGTGCCATGGAGCTTAATGTTGGATGTACAAATAATTACTTCCGATACATGCCAAACCATGGGTGATGTTATGAGAGAAGTAGATGCAGCCAGTTTGGTCAGAGGATACTTTGTACTCTTGGGAATAACATCTATAACAAATATGAATTTTGCTGCTTTATTGGAACAACACAAGTAATTTTGTTTAGTAACTAATATTATATTCATATTAGATTTTACTCAAAAGATAAAATATATCATAATATTAAATAAATGTATTGAATTGTGTGCCATTATATGTATAATGAAAAAATATGTAATATTTTTTGACAGACAAACATGTAAGAAAGACAAAGGGGCAGCAATGACATTGGTCTATAAAGAAGTTGCTTGGGATCATCCTTTGATAAGCAATGATGAAAGTCTTCTCCTAGCTGCTGATGGAAAAAGTAAAAAAATATTATTGCATCACAAGTATAAGCCAAAATCAAATGAAACTACATTCTCTCTGCCATTAGTAAGTAATATGTTAATACATATACACTACAACAGCCATCCAAATGCTGATCAACCCAACTATCATTTTTGTATGCCTGCTTTATGCTCATATATTCTTGCCACCCATGCTCAATGTATGTCGTTGTGCACTTATTTGCATAGGTGATATTTTTTGTTGCTGTTGGTGATGTCTTTTAATACTATACATCTATATTTTATACAATACTCTAATTTACTCATGTGATTAAAAAATATTGTCTGAATACCTTACCTGTGTCTCACTCAATCAGTTCAGACAATAGACATTACTTTATAAAAAAAAATCTAGCAGTTATTTTTATTTTTAGGAGTGTGTATTGAATCATTCAGAGGTACTCTTGCATCATAATTTGGTAGATGCGAACATAGCAATGTGTTCACCATCAGTACCACCTTTATTTTCTGATAATTTTGATTTTCAAACTAAAAAAGATTTTATTCATGGTATTTTGATTAATGAGGACATTTTAGCCAGTTCCTTGTATTACACATTATTAAAAGGTAATCAATATGCTGCATCAGTAACGAATTGGAAAACTTACCAAACTGTAAGGTAAGAAGTACTTTTAATATATTGTTGATTTCAATGACATGACAATAAGCTTACATTGCTAATGAATAATATGTAAACATTTTTCTTTTTAGTTGGGATATAATACATAATTGGGTATACCCATTGTCAATTGAAACTGGATCTTTTTATAAAAATAATTATATGTACATGGGTAATCACATTTTTAGAAAAATGAATTCAACATTAAGCAGGTATCATAATATTTTTTTTATTAAAATAGATAAATGCATATTTATCATATTATGTTCCTACTACATCTGTATGCTATGTAAAAATAAAAAAAAAGTTTATTTTAGGTCTTGTACTCTTGTTGAAGATGTATTAATTGGCTCTCAAACACACATCAGCGACATGTCTCGGATAACTAAAACCATGATTGGTGATAGCTGTGTTATTGGCAGTAATGTTATTATCCAAGGAAGTTACATCATGAATAATGTTGTTGTTAAAGATAATTGCAAAATTATAAACAGTTTTATTGCTGATGGTTGCACAGTTGAAGAAAATTCTAATTTGCAAGGAATTATTTCTTCAGAGAATATTTGCATAAAAAATGATAGCCAACTAAAAGGCAATGTTCTTGAAGGATCTGATAGTAATGCTGGTATGATTGACATAATTATAATTACATATTTCATCAGTCAATATTTTATGATGTTGTTCACATTACATTAATAAAAAGTATCATCTAGTTTCATTGAAATAAATATTATTAGCTTATTTAAAAGTCACTTTTACACTTTGTAGAGAAAACATCAGCATCAGAAAATACCACAGAATGGGAGAATGAGTCTTCAAATGATGGAGATGATGAATTTATAGGATTTGAAAAAGAGTGGAGTGATAGTGAATCATGTTACTCTTCAGACAGTAGTGCTGAATCAACATTACCTGACTCACCTGTTCCTGAAGATACTAATAGTGAGTTAACATTAATAACCTTGTTCATTTTATTTTGATAGTCCTATCATTTACTTTCATTGTATTCTAGACAATACAATTAATGTTGTTGTGGATTTGATTCCAATTTAAAAAAATTCAATCAACAAGAATAATGTGTAAACATTAGTTTTTTTCTGTCTTTACATGTAGGATAAAGCATTAAACTGAATAATAAAATATGTAATAGCAATTATAGTTACGTAAAATTTTTTTTTAGTATTCCTTCAAGAAGTTATAGACAGTCTGGCACGAGGGTATGAGGAAGGCTTAAAGTGTGACTACCTCATATTAGAAATCAATTCATCAAGATATGCCTATAATATACAACTACATGAAGTAAACTTTTTCGTTATAAGGGCTTTGCTTAGCATGCCAGTATTGGTTTCTAGCAAGAGTGTACTAAGTACTGTCAAGGATATTTTAAAATTTTTCCACCCAGTTTTAGCGAACTATATAAAAACAAAATCTTCCATTATGGATTGTTTGAGAGCAGTTGAAGTGAGTAGTTGTTGTTTTATATTAATGTATGATAGTTTTGTAAAAATAATTTTGTATATATTTCAGTATTTTGAGTAAAATGTGAAAATAATGACAACACAGATAAACAATATCATTGATTTTTATTAATTTTCATTTAGAATATAGAGTAGAGTTAAAATTTTATACATTATTTTAAATATACATTTTTAATTTTAGGACAGTTGCATTAACAATGAATGGCTGACTGGAAAGGCTGGACAGATAGTTCATTTATTATATGATGCAGATGTAATTGATGAAGACTCCTTGTTAGAATGGTTTGACGACCTTAAGCAAGATGAAAGCCCAATACTCAAACAAATTTCTTTGATTAAGTTCTTTGCATGGCTACAGCAAGCAAGTGAAGAAAGTGAGGAATCAGATTAAAATACATATAAAATTATTAAAATGTATTTTATTATACCATAAAAATTTTGAAACCCTTATAGGTTTCAAAATTTTGTGCTATTATTTATATGACTAATATTATTATCGAATTGTTGTGTATTGTTGAAATTGTACAGTTGAGAATTTTTTAAATTTATTTATATCAAAAGATGTAGGTTCACAAGGGGAATGTATCTTTATTTGTCTCATGTGTGTATCTCTCCCATTCTGATGATTGCTTAAAACTGCTATTTGGATCATGTATGTCCTAATTGGTCTATCATGGATGTCCTTTATTGGTATCATTTCCCATCCTTAAAATGAATACACAAATAAATATCACAATTTATATGATAAGTAATTTAAATTCTTAGACTGTTGTGCACAGTATTTGATTGTAAATACAACAGTGATAACTTGCATTTCCACATGAGGATAAGAAAATTATTCATTCACCCTAGTGGCAATAAAGGGAATGAGATAGTGTAGCTTTTAGTTCTGCCACTAAACAAGCTGTCACAACAATTGAGGAGAAAGTGAGGAATGAAGTGTTTTAACATTTGGTTTCCTCTACTTACCCTACTTTATGAGGGATATAGCATGAAGCTAGAAAAATAATTGTGTCTTACCGCTTGGTTCTATCAATTCAATAACTTCTATTTCTTGTAGATCATTAAAATGTGTTCCCGCTCTTATAGAAATTCTACTAGGTGTATAGCTTTCATCAAGTTTATAATCAGTATAGATGTAAATATGTGAGACCATTGTTTTTCTTTGGAATTGTATATTAACTAAATGGGGCAATTGGCCATCTGATTGCCAATATGTATCCATACAATCATCTCGAAGTTGATCAATACCGAAACCTAAAAAAAAATGACAATAACTAAATACTAAAAAAATATTAAACTTTTGAATCATCAAATCAATATAATATTGCCACTGAGGAAGTTCTGCTGAGAACAGCTAGTGAGAAACTTGACTGTGGCACTTTATCTCTACATTTACTTGCTAATATAGCATATACTCAATTCCATAAAAGATTTATCTTCTGTATGGATCCATTACTTGGCACCTGTATTCTCTCTGACACTGTTTTGAATATATAACTGGATATGTTGTCAGACAAGCAATAACATAATAAGTACATTGCAACAACACCAACAATAAGCAGCAGAATACCTGTACAATACCTTAAAACCATCTTGTAAGAAATTTTAGAGAATAGTAAACTTATAAAAAGTAAAAGTTTTGTGGCAAACCTGGTTTACACGAAGATAAACTCCATATAGCATGATTTCCGACTTCGCGCACTGTACCCGACCTTTCGCTAACCAGCGGATCCTTTTCTGAGGCCATAACAATGTTGTGATTAAATGTGGCACAAGAAAGTAGTGCTAGCACTACTATACTATTTAGTTTAATGTTTACAATACAACCCAACCATTGCATTAGTCTGTAAGTTGATTCTGTATTTGATTGTTAAGCAAAGTTGCCAGTATGAATGCATTAATTATCCTAAAAACACTGAAAAAATATCGAGAGAAAACATTATAGGGAACACCAAGGAACATATACTAGGGGAACCAGTGGCGTAGCTAGGGGGGTGCGAGCGGTGTGATTTTTTTTTAAAGGTAGCCAATGTCACATTTTAGCGTCTGACGCTTGATCTACGTGAGAGTAGAAGACACGTTGAATCTATTTTTTTTTTAGAGGGCATCAAGTCCTAGGCCGCACCAGGAAGCAAATACCCTAGCTACGCCACTGAGGGGAACACTAACTAATGAAGTAGAAATTAAGGTTCATAAACGTGAAACTTATTTCCATAGTTTTCCATTTAAAATGAATTATTTATTAAGATGTTATTTCAAAAATATATATTATTTCTAGAAGGGTCAGAAATTTTCATCTTTTTCTTGTAATCTTATCAAATACTTAATTAATGTTTTTAAATTGTAGAAATTGATATGAGAATTACTTATAATGAATTGAATTTTAAATTTAATAATTAGTCATTGTAATATTGAACATTTGTTAAATTGAAAACGTTATGTTTATAACGGACGATTCTTTTAATATAAACTGGCTTCTCAAAGTAATATCAAAATTAATGTTCTATGAAATATTGATTTAATTTACAATTTTACACTTGTGTCAATATTTTTTCCGTTTGTTTTTAATACAGTAAAAAAGGATTACCTTTAATTTAAGGAATTCTGTAGGATCTGGCAACCTTCTATTTTGATGGCTGTCAAAGTAACAATGAAATTTTTGAATTATTTTTTAATAAAAAGAAGAGAACAGAACAGAACAGAATTATTTTTTTACCATTATTATATTCTCAACTGGCACGTTTGGAAATAGATTCTAATATGTTATTTGTATATTGCTTATATAATAGTTTTTTCTTCTTCACGCTATACACCGCACACAGCAGGGTAGGCAGGGGGAACTTAGTGTTATAAGACATTGCGTGTTGAACTGTTGAGTGGCGGAACTCAACGCCGTGCTTTTGCCTCCACACCAGAACAAAGAAATAAACACATTAAATATTTTATTTTCTCGAGTGGGAATCGAATCCACAACCTATCGCGCTTACCCGACGCTTATGTATGTCCCTGCACCACGTCTGGCCTGCCATAATTCTATTATACATATGATGTTACATATATATAGTTCGCGAGGCGGAAGCTGAGCTTTGCCTTTGATGAGTGATGACCAAAAGTAGAGCCAGAAAAGAAAAAAAATGTTAGTCATTAATAAATAAAAAATATATATCAATTCTTCTACAGCGGATTTTCGTCGAAAAAAAAAAATTGTACCTACTTATTGACACCCAAAACGTTCAACGTTTTTAGATAAAAAAAAATAACTTGTCAAATTCTATTAAATTTATAAGTCAGTATTCTATAAAATATATTAGTTAAATAATCATATTTTATTATTTAAAAATTTCTGATTTGAATATGAATTTTGGAAAAAAACATTGGGAACAACTATCTGGATTTGCAGTTTCCATTGCAGGCTTTACTACAGCTAGTTTCATAAGCATAGTTTACCTTACTGATTGGAAAGTTATATGTGAATATATACCATTTTACAATAAGAAATTTACAGAAACATCTGAAGAGTAATAAGTATATGTACATTGTACCTACATATAAGTGTGTTACATTTTGAAAGCTTTTGCATATTCATGACATTATAATCATAATTAGACTCAATGGCACACGCTGCTTTCAGAGCACGTGGTAACTTGTTGTGCTTCTATCCGAAAGAGAATTACAATAATGACTAGTTTAAGACGTCAGGTGTGTTGGGATTTTTATTGTAATGTCAACCGGATCGCGCGCACCCGGCGTGGACGCAAGCGCAGCCGCAGCTGTTCGCCCTCGGCCCTCCTCCGGCGTGCTCACGTGCCCTCTGAATAACACCTCTTTTATTTTATTGTAATATTTATTTTATTGTTATGTTTGAAATAATTTTCGATCTTATGAAACAAAGCAAATTCATGATTTGGAGAGATCTTTACTTTGATTTTTTTACTGTGAATCAATTAGAGGTGTAACAAAAACAGTAAACAATAAAGTGAAACAAATAAAAGTTATTTTTCTAAATTTCAACTTTCATACTTTTCACTATTTCTTTCAGCTTCACGTTATATCTTGCACATAGAGTGGTTGGCAGAGGGGAAGTGTTAAAAGTTTAAAACACTCCTTTCTCTATTTTCCGGCGAATTCTGGAGGCAGTGCGTGTTTGTCTTGATCCTCAGAGCGAAGAAATGAAAATATTAATTATTGATTGACTTATTGATGATATGAACTATATTAAAACCAAAATATAAATAAATAATGGCTTTAATCAAAGTTGAGCTAAAAGTCCGACAATTTTTGTATGTATATCCATCCTTGATTCCTTACGAATACAGTAACTTTAATTTTAAGTTATCAATATTTGTTTTTTTGGCACGCACGTGCACGAAAGTTAGTATTAAATTTCAGAGGAAAAGAAAAATTATTTCACAAATATTTTTATGATCACTATCCTAAGAACTAATAACACCTGTGCAAAATAATCCTTCGAAATATGTTTGGTCTAGCAGGCTAGTGAAACACAGTCCGCCTTAGAGTTAAGTTTTCTGAACTTTTGCGCATTGTAGGAAAATACTCAAAAATAAAAAAAAACTTCTTTGTAGACACAACTCGTTTACCGTACTGTACAGTACTTAAATAAAATAGCGGCAATCTTGTCCAGGGTTTTGGGAATATTTTTCTGTAGCCGGACTATATCGGATTACCTTATGCTTATTGTCTTTTGACAGTTTTAATTTTAATGTAAAAATTCTTCTTGTAAAAATATCTATTAAATCGACGAAAGTATATATTTTACCAAAATAAATATTGACCTTTTCCTCAACTGAATTGTTTTTGTTAAATGAAGATAATACGAGACTTTCTTCTTTTCATTGAATACAATTGTATAACAATAATTTATAAAAAATAAAAAAAATACTTGGAAGCAAGACGTACCTACCGTAGTATAGTAGAGGGGAGTATTGTATTTGTAGGGCTTTGGACCCTACACGCACGTTCCTATGCACGACGTCGTCGTCGCCAGTTTGACGGACACTTGCCTGTTTGGCTGCTTGCCGAGTGGCTGTGTGAACAGCGAAAGCGTTTGTGAACTTAAAATAATAAGTTACGTATAAAATATTGTGTGATTTAAGAACAAGTCTCAATAGCTTAAGGAGTAGTTCTTTACTATAATTGTGGTGTTATCGAGTGATATTGTGCTATTAAAATGGATTTGTCTTGTGGAGAGAATCTTCAAAATTCTGGACACAACAGCAGCAACAGTGGGAGAACAGTGGATATGTGCATCGCTGGACCTGACCGAGCTCTGGACCGCGATCCCAGACTTTTACTGAACCTTTTGACTTTGGAAAGGGTTCACGCACTACATACAGATTATTTTCAACATGTCCAAATAGATATACAACCTTTTATGCGAAAAGTTGTTACTACTTGGATGCTGGAGGTAATTTATTTTTCTTATTTATGTTATTTATGTAGTTATTTACTATGTCAGCATACGAATATACGCCCTTTTCATTGTCTAAACTATCGCCTACAACTTCCGACAACAGCTGATTAAAATTGAAGTGAATGACCTTAAATATCTAAGACCGTGCGTGAACTAGAATTTCTGTCTCAATTAAATCTTATATAAATTAAAGAAAAATCTCTTACGTTAAGTAATTTAAACACAGATTTTTTTGGAAACTATAGTGTTTTTAAGCGGTAGTTTACCTGCTTTTTGTATTTTACTTATACCTACGCAATTTCTTAAATATATTTGGCAGGTAGTTATATTTAATTTATATTGTATTTATTTACACTTTCACTTGCTACATACATATTTATAGAAATAAATATATAATTAAATGTTAATACGAATCATGTTTTCTTTTACTCTGCATTTTTAGAAATAATAAAAATATCTTAATTGTATCACAGATTCATACATAGCTACCTAGTCATATTTGTCGCTAATAATATATAAGTAATTCAAATATGTAAAATTATCACGGCAGTCCAATGACATTATGTTTCTAAATCATTAACAAAGAAAATATTGTTCTTGGCAAGTATCTTTATCTTTATTTAAATAAAATTTTGATTTTTGCCAACGGAGTTCTACTATCAGTACTGAATAGATATTACTCCCCGCAAGGGGCAAAACTATGAACTTTCAATTATTATTTTTTAACAATCTAAAAATTTCTACCTAATACTGTTAACAATAGTATTGTAAAGCGAGTGATGCACGTGTGCTTACACTAGACGTGAGCCCTTAGAAGCGCTCATTGTGAACGGAAACTTTTTTACCTCATGTTTTTACGACAGTTCGAGTTCAGTGAGCAACAGAATCTCAAACGAAATCTTTGTGAAGGAGTAAACGGGATTATAAATTGTCGATAATATGTCCTATACAAGTCTTTTTTCCAATATGTGTACACGTGTACAGGTACACGATGATATATAGTGTAGATCCATAATTTGGGAAAATATTAACCTTCCTTTAAAAATATCTATCCATCAAAAAAATTCATTTTAAATATCTCAAATATTTATTGAACATCTTTTTTAATCTATATAAAGAACTTGTAGTACATGTAGTATGTTTTTAATATAAAAAAAAAATCTACTTATTTTAACAGGTTTGCGAAGAACAACAATGCGAAGAACAGGTGTTTCCCCTCGCTGTAAGCTATATGGATAGATTCTTAGCCCAGCGCGCTATCTCAAGACAGCAGTTACAATTGCTGGCCGTCACTGCCTTACTGCTGGCTTCCAAGTTCCGACAGTGTCATCCCTTATCAGTGGACCTCCTTTGCGCGTACACTGACAACTCTGTATTTCCACATGAAGTCAGGGTGAGTACAAAATTAAATTTAATACACATAATGTTATAATTTGATCTATAAACGACTTAGAAGAAACTAAACCAAACTTTATAATTCTTTTGAGGTGATATCAGTGTAAGTAGATAATATCTTGTGAAAGGTTAATTGTAAGGTAACGCGTGGTGAGGCACCATCGCCTCACATCCTGCGACAACCACAAGGCGCTTCATTGTTTTGATTTTGACTGAATGCAGGCGATTAGTCGAGTCAAATGTCGTACCTTTACCCTTAGGCCTAAGGGGACACCACTACATTACCCGTTTCCTTAAAGTTTTGTTTGTAAATTTCCGGCAATTACCTCTTCCGCAACCGACGACGACGAAGTTCTAGGGGAAGGTATGCGTCATGTCACCTCCTTTCAAGAACTAAGCTGCAACATATTATGACGAGGTATTGAATTAGTTGGAACTTCCGACGGAAATGTGGGTAGCGACTACGAGACGTCATGATAAGACGATTCTTCTTACATCCGTAGCACTTGATATGTTTAGTAGTGCATTCATTATAACCCAACTCGAATTATTGTGGAAATGTTCTCACAGTCGATCATTAGAATGATTGTCACAAATTTATAATTGTAATATTGTGTGTGCAGGTAGGCAGGTGTGATATGAACGATTACCTCCCTTAGTGGTGTGTTTTTGACTTACCACATTATTCACACGCAACTGTCACTCATTCGGAAGCGTTGTATCTAGCGTAAAGCACCTCGATCTTAGTAATTATTTCAAACAAATCAGCCTATTCGAGTCCACTGCTGGACATAGGCCTCTCCCAGGGTGTGCCAAAGCTCCTGAACCTCCGCCTTCCGCATCCAGTCGAAGCCAGCAACCTTCTTCAGGTCGTTGGTCCATCGAGTAATTATTTATGAACTTCAAAATTAAATTCCCACGAACAACTAGACATCAAGATACGTGGGTATATATTGTATAATAATAATTAACTCTGACATTTGGCAGCATGTACGGTATCTTTTGTGAACCGTGACCGTGAGAAAGTACTCATCGTTCCTTGATACGTACCTTATGGTGTCCTATCATACGCTTCCTTGCAATTAATTCGTGCGTTGATCCTGATAAGTCCACGCCACAGTATATGTTAATGAGGTTAGAATATGTGGAATAGCAGTTTCCCATACTTTAGCGATCTATTTAGCATTTTGAGGTGTTACCAATGTTAATAGCACCTTTTGTGGGAAAACTTTTATTCTTATAGCTAATTGGCTGATATTGTAATAACATTTTAAAGGACGCTTTGTGTTCGTTTCTTTGAATGAAGTGGAAGACAGTAGATGAGATGAACAGATCTCTTCTGCAACGTTTTCGTGGACGAAGCGTCCAATGGAGAGAAGTGTGAGATAAAGAGGAAGAAAGCAAATTCCACCATCATATAAGAGTAATAATGCAAAGAAGAGAAAGAAATACTTTTGTGTTCTTTTTTTAAGTAGGTACTTCTCACTCTTATGTATGATACATTCGTGAGAATAAATCTTAATTTAGTTTCACTAAATACTTAACCAATAAATTGAATAGTTCTTTATGTAGTCATATTAGTATTACTTTTTTTCAACTGGACTTTCGAGATTTACGTCTAATCCTATATCTTATAAAACAAAGTCGCTTTTTGTGTCTGTCTGAACTTTCTAACTCTTCTTCTTCTAAACCACCCAATGGATTTGGATGCGGTTTTCACCATTAGGTCGAGTATTTCTCAGGGAAGGTTTATATATTGTTTATTATTTGTACATTCTTATGTAAATTAACATAAATACGATAAATGTGTATAAGGTCCTACCCGCTGAGACACTTTCGCGCATGCGCTGCTTTAATGGTAAGTACTACATGAAAAAAATGTACTGGAGTATTGTTCCTCTTAATAAGATCTACAAAAAAAGTCCGCGATGGCATATTCGTAACTTTTAAGAATAACGTGTAGTGATCATTTTTCTGTCTAAAAATAATAATTTCAATATATTTTTTATTGTGAGTCATATTTTTCCATAATGGTATTAATCCTTATCCTTTAAAATACTTTATTAATTTTCTACGTTAGACGAAGATCAAAATTGCTTTTTACACTACTTCCAAATTGCGAATAGTTTTACAGAAAAACGCATTAATTGTTGACACATCCCGCCGTTGACACATCAGCTGTATGTTACTCAAGTTTCACTTATCCCTTACTCTCAGCATATAAATAAGTATATTAGTTACGTTGGCCATTTAATGTAGATCAAAACTGTCGTTTACTGTTTTTCATTTTAATAAGTAATTTAGAAGTTGTTACAATAAAATCCTTGCTGCGAAACGGGTCGCCACTCGCCACGCGTCCCGCGACGTTTTGCTTATACAAGCGAGTCCGCCGCGCCCGCCTGCCTTACACGCATCGGTGGTTCAGTGGTAGAATGCCCGCCTGCCACGCGGGCGGCCCGGGTTCGATTCCCGGCCGATGCATTCTATTTAATTTTCCTCACAGGTAGCCACGTAGTGCTTGCTTTTCATCAGGGACAGAATACCCTCTTCAGCATTAACCACAAGCTCGAAAAAAAAACCCGCCTGCCTTTATAGCAACGAAGATTTAGATGCGTTTGCACGTATTGGATAATTGGAGTTGAATGTATTATTTCAGCGCGATATATTTGGTTTCATATTTTTTGTAGTAGTTATTAGTAGATAGGTTTTTGTTTATAATTTCTTCCGTTTAAAAATAGTCATTTAACTATCTAAAAATAGTCATTTAAATATATTTTAATAAGGACTTGAAAAGATTAGTAGCACAGATTTAAAATTACGGTACCTACTAAAAAATCCTTGCTGTGTAAAACAATTGGAAAATCCTTATTGAAACTACGAAAATGTGGGTTGCAATTAGGGGATTAATTTTCACATTATCTTAAGTGCTTTGCAAACATACATTATATGAATAATCCAGTAGTTAACGCGGGCGAAGCCGCAAGAGGGTCGCTAGTATTTTAATAAAAAACTACTAAAACTATGCACTTTTTCGGGATAAGTATTTGTAGTTAGCTTTAGCACTATTAATCTTATCAACAGATTATTAATGAAGAAAGAAAAACAGACTAAAAAATATTTAGAAGTGGACTTTGAATTTAGAAGGTTTCATTTCTTCCTTCCTTGCCCTTTTGAACTTATAAGTTTCTTTACATAAATATCCCTAGATACTGCTTCCCCATTTTGCCCTTTTCTTTTTCAAATGTAATGTGATTCGCTGTTTTTGCGGTTTCCGCCTGTGCTTTAGTGTATGACAGTTACGAACACTTAAAGGTATTCTTTGCTTCTTAATATATTTTAAATGAAGCTTTACAACTATGAGAATTATGATTGGAGTAATCGATGTGTGCATTTTGAAACTGCCAGGATCATTGACGTATCTAGAGATATTTTATGTAAAAGTTTTTTTTAATTTTTCGGGACAATTTGTATCCCCCTCCATTTCCTACGCGCATGCCCAGGATTTGGCATTTTATGATTTACGTTTTTATTACCATCTTTATAGGTAATATTAACTGATTATTAACTAAGAATATTTGTTACAGCAATGGGAAGTAATGCTGCTACAACGACTAAATTGGCAGCTATCCATTGCAACAGCTTTCGACTTCGTAGAACCTCTTCTTGCTCGAGTACCATGGGGACGTTC
Organism: Heliconius melpomene melpomene; assembly: GCA_000313835.2. Classification (NCBI taxonomy): domain Eukaryota; kingdom Metazoa; phylum Arthropoda; class Insecta; order Lepidoptera; family Nymphalidae; genus Heliconius; species Heliconius melpomene. Next base: position 28,104 of record HE669976.1, read on the forward strand.
AAATCCACTAGTGCGAACTCACGCTCTAACTCTTACATCAGTCTGTTATACAGGTAATAAAATTTTAAAGAATGCTTTTTTACCGTCTCGCTGTATCTCGTACACAGCATGGCGGAGCGGAGGCGGAGGGAACCTCATGTTAGACATTAACTGCCACACCTCATTTTTCACTGAATTCTGGAGACATCACACCAAAGCGTAGAAATGGTAATATTAAATATTTCATTTCCTCGAGTGGGAATCGAATCCACGACCTGTCGCGTTTATAGTTTACACACTTTGTGCCCCTGCGTTACATCTGGGCTCAAAAATGCTTTATCTTATAATTTGGTATGTGAGTTTACCAGTATTTTTAACATTTAACCATATTATGCGGGTTAGCAAGAATTGGCCTTCCTTGTTTTCGCGTTAATTATGGTTAATCGATAATCCAAAAAAAGAGACTAAGCACATCGTTGAGTGTATATAATGACGTAATAATAGGTCAATTGTTATAAAAAATGTCATCTTACTATTACAATGCGATTAGAGTGCGTGCGTCGGCACTCCTGGTCACGAGTGTTTGGAGTTAGGGAGGGTTGATGTATCGGAACGCACATGCCGCCCGTGCTGTGATATCGTACACCTTGTGCCACCACCCCACATACTGACTGACTGACCCTTTATGAAATTCCCTTTGTTAAAATAAACAAATTATTGCAATTACGTTTTAGTTTTGGAGTGTATAGGTATTTTTAAAATAAAAAAATATATATTTAGTCAAAATGAATTTGTCCATTATTTATATATTACCTAAGTAATATTAAAACTGAGTACGCTAGTAATTAAAATAATATTTATATCTATACTTCTATTATAATTATACCATAGGCCAATGTTTCTGCGGTCAGAGCTAGTTACCTCTTAGAGTGTGTCATGTGTGACACAACTCTTAGTTATTTCCATTTGACCACGTGGGCGAAGACTTACGTAAAGGCTAATTAAAACATAGTAAGTTAAAATATTGTCATACCACCACTACTGTCAATATGACATAGGTGGTCTATGTCATACGCGTATATATATTAAAGATAGATATAATTAAAGATTTAAAGATATAACAGGATGCATGCATTATTAATTCACGTAATTGATGTAGGTATTTCGTATGCTACTTGTACGTGTATACCACAAAATTTGTATATAATTTTTGTCTACCGTTTATCCTCATCGAAAATACTATACATAATAAAAAAAACATAATATTCGGTTTTTAACTATTTTGACAATTCTCCAGCTTTAATTAAATGCATTTATATTTGTCTATAAGGTTTTATAATTTCAAATTTAAAGTTCCTAATAATCCAGTGGTTGTTTTAATCATTAATTTTATCATACAATATAGCTAAATATAAAATGTAAAATGTATACTGATAACCCGAGAGGCCCGAACTGCGTTGGAACTTTACTAGCCATTACGTTATCTGGATTTCATCTGATTTATGGTATTCCACGCCATGTGCTCGACACAGCCCTATCCTATCCCAGTGTTCGAACATGTTTGAAAAGTCACTTTAATGAACACACTTTATCGTTTTAATTATTTTTTGCTGCTCAAATTAAGACTAATTTTATTATTGTATGTGCTAAAAATTAAAATATATATATACTGTATAGATTATGATATTGTAGCGACTCGTCCGCGGATTCGCCCGCTGGATTTTCACGGTTATTTATTTAATTGTCTTAAATAACATACTTTCGTGTTTTAATGAAATTATAATTTTACAGACAATATATTCTATATGTACATTAAAAACTGAAGTTTCAACTGATTTTGTAGCAATTTTGTCAAACAAAATATGTAGTATATATTTTTTATTTATGACAAACAATAAATGTTGAGGGAAGCTTGCTATAACACACTGTTGAAAACTGCATTTAAATTAGTTAAGCCGTTTCTGAGATAAGCGTGCACAAACACACAAACAGATAGACAACATTTTTATAAAAATACCCCCAATAATAGTCTTTCTCACATATCTTCCATATACAGACAACGATCATTAGTCATTTAATTATATCTATAGAATATATTTAAAAAATATAATATTTAAGTTATGTTATATACTGAGCAGCATATGAGCAACTATTTTAAACCTTAATCACTATTATAGGATTATGCCGGAAATTTACGATAATTTATTGTAACTGATCGTTCTTCACCCTACGTATGTGTTAGCAGGTTAATTACACTTCTTGACCTTTTGTTTATCCCCTAGCTTACTATTAAAACTTACGAGCTTATACGGAGTTACAAAACATAACGAATATTTAATATTATAGAGGTAATAAAATTTGAATATTAAATATTTGAATATCTATCTATATAGATGTGTATTATAATTAAGCAGCGGGTAGCAGTATTTATTTTTTTAGTTTATTACAAGTATCGCTTGCTTTTTCCGTATTTTTTTAGGATTATAAAATAAAAATTTGCCTTTAATTTCTTATTGTAATGAATTTAAATTATATAAATATGATATACATATATTTTACTCTACTTATGCCCTCTAAGTTAGCTGCCTCTTAACTTAAGTAAGAATAAAGCCACAGTCGAAGAGTACAGACGTTCACATAATGTATAAACGATATATGTAATGTAATATAGGTACGACCACGTGTGTATGTACGTTCTAACGTACGTATATTTACGTTGCATGTATCGACATTTACAAAACGTAAATTTTTATGTCAATTATGTTCAAAGATAGCAATCAAGCATCGGTTTATATTATAGTGTAACTCAAGTAACCGTGTCACGGCCGCGGTGACTTATGAGACGGCTCACGAAGGGGACCGCGCCAGCTGAGTTCGCGACAATACGTGAAGACGTCCCGCGGCATTTGTTGTTATCCAAATACCCAAGCTTGTCCCCGCTTTCCACAAAGGGTGCCCCACAAAGACCGTCTCGGCGAGCACCTGGTGTACCGTCTCTTACTGTGCTATCTAAGTCTAATACTAAATATGTGATATGGTTTTCTTTTTTGAAATTATTTATTACTTAGAAATCATACATGATATATCTACTCTATAATATGTTTCATTATTTAAATAATGAATGTATTATAATACGAGTACATAGATAGGTATATAAAGTTAGGATGAAAATTAACTTAAACTTTGACTAGTTGTAGATCCAGTCATAATAATATTATCAATTATACTTATACAAATAAATCAATTATATAAATAAATATTTTTTATGATTCAAATATTAAGTGAATGACAAATACGAGTAGCAATAAAATTCAATAACTGTACGAGACGAGCCCTTTGAAACCCCAAAAAAATAAGTAAGTAGGTAGTCTCTCTCTACTATAGTATATTTAAAAATGAGACATTAGGCGTATAATGTATTATATTACAACTAGTTCCAGACAATTAGATAATGACATAAACTATTTGCAACCCTTGCACTTTTGCATCTATTTGTTCAAAGTAGGGATTCCCATTAAGGGGTGTAGCGAGACAGGTTCTACAAACGGAACTTAACGGTTCACGAAGTCTGTTGGAGGAACGCTCATTACGTGTGTTGGGGTAATTAGAAGGAGTAGGGAAGGAGTAGGGTAAGACGGGGGTGTTCTAAGGCGCGTGGCCCCTTGTCTCGTGTTCAGCAGATGTTGGCTCCAACCGACAGGCAACCTGTCGCACAACGGATGGCTCCGGTCCGGTGCTCCCGCGAGATTGTATGATATCACACACGTTTGTTTTAGATTCGTTAATAACCACTGGTACCTGCCGTGTGCGTTGTACGGTATAAATATACATATTTAATAATATCTGCTGCTAAATCTGAAAATATTAATGTTTTTAATATTTGATTCATAAATTTGAAAATTTCTTACATCTGTCCAGAATGAAAATTAAGTCATATTTCATCATGGAAATTAGTTCTTATTTTGTGATTTTCCTATGCGAGGTTATTGATATATAGGTTTCATTTATTTATACGTAAATACTATAAATTGCATATAACCTTTAGTCTTAAAAATCAATAAAGCCTGAAGCACTGTAGTTAGACATATAAGGTTAAAAATTTCAAATTGCAATTAAAACGTGACTGTCTTACGTGGTTGTTTCCACTGCTAAAGTATTAGCTGCAAACTTGACCTTAACGTTTCTTTAGTACTTTTTAATGAGAATTATGAGTAGATTGCATGTTGTGATAGTGTTTTTTTCCAGCTAGCGCTAAGGAACTCGTAAAGGGCTATCGTAAGAAACATGTAGGTGGGCAGTGACCCGCTCGCACCTATTCGGAGGCAGCAGAACGGAAGGGTCGCGCCAGGTGTCGGTACATCTGCCACCTTGGCTCCCTCGACTTACGTTTGTTGACTTAGTTATATATATTCTAAGTTTTTAAGCTTCATTGTTAGTAAAGACACCGTTAGATCGGCTAAACTGTTTTCCTTAATATTAGCATGCTAACGATGGATTGATAAAACGTATATACACTATAAATATATCGCAATTTACATTTACAAGTGTTACCTAATAAATATTTTTAAAGTTGACTAGGTGTCGATATAATATAAATTGAAAATACTGTTATATTATTTTCACAATTTAAATATCCATATAAAGCAGACACGTCCAATTGATTAGGTGCTATATTGGAAGTCGTCAGAGTATTATTATAACAATAGAAAGCGTTCGGTCGCACCAAAATTGCAGCTGCGCCCTTGGCCGCTGAACCTAAGATGTAAATTACCTTTATTCTCCATCTATTGTCACGAGGTACGCAACGCACAAAGATGCAGACGGGAACGGGGACGGCGTGCACAAATCTGGCAGCTGTTCGATTTTCCTTCCTTATTCTCAAACAACAATGGCCTTCGTATTGTGCAAAATGTAACGCCGTTTTTTTGTGGCCCCTCGAGAAAAACGACCTTTACCTTTAATATGCGAGTAGGTAATTCACGTCGCGAAACGGATTACTTTCTGTTTGTTGGTTATGAGCGAGCCAAGGTATCTGGTATTGTTTTTCTCCAGACAGTCACCAAAATAAAAGCAATACAAGGCCGCTGGCGTGCAAGGTGCCGAACCACCTGTCCAGTGTAGGTAATTATCTTGCAACAGATGTGCGCTACCTGCTCGGCCTTTTTATTTACGGACAAAGCATCTAAAAGATTCATAAAAAATATTTATACCTCAAATATAGATGTATATCCAAAGTACACATGTTAAATATTCCTAAATATATTGTTTAACTTGTTATAAACAAGAAGAAAAGAACACAAAAGTGGGAATAAGTTTAAGTTTCTTGACTCTTGAAGTTTAATGACCTGAATGTACTATTATTGTTAACAGAGACCGAGTTCCTGTTGGTGCCTCCATCTCTGATCGCTGTGGCGTGTATAACGGCGGCGGCGAGGGGGTTGCGTGTGCGCGCGACCATAAACGACCTATGCACCCTCACCCGCACGCCGGCCGCGGCCGCCGAGCTGGTCGCCAGGCACGTGGAACGGGTGCTCGCCAGGGAGACCCAGCCACAGGAACCGAGGACCAGACACATACAACCAGTGAAACAGGCGACGTCAGAACAAACACAGCTTCCGGACACGCCGACGGACGTTCAGGATGTACGCTTCTGATCGAAAACTTTAAACTATTGTTATTTTCTGCCTACGGCCACATCTTACAAATATGAAGTCAATTGATCTCATCAGTATTGAGTATTGTTGTGAATAGTTTGAATGAATTTCATTGTTAGTATGTTTTTTTTGCAGCGCACCTGGGCGTATATGAAATATTCTGGTTGTAAATATATGATTCCCTATTTATAGTACCTTTCCTCAATACTAACAGATGAGCATAGCTTTCATGAGTTGCCCTTGATCTCAAATTACTCTTTATGTAAAATAGCTTAGATGTCCATTATTTATAATTGTAATAAGCTATGGCTTGACAATTTACAGGTTTCGATATGTTAGCTATATTTTGATCTCCGTTAATTCCAAAAATTACTTTTTAAGTCTCTTTGTTAATGTTGTTATAAGATCTCTGGTGTTTTATTGCTTTTTATAATTACTCGTATTATATACCAAACATTTGTACATCTTTAGTCTTAATTTAGACTAACTAAAATAAGGTTCATATGAACTTTACGGTTCAAATTTTACATACAGTTAGTGATAAATGGTTAGTGTTTCTTCTGAATTTTGTATAAGCATTTAAATAGATATAACTAATGAAGAATATTTTTGTATCACAATTGTATTATGTAAATAATATAGGATCTCAATTTTTAGCAAATTCCAAATCAAATGTGTGTATAGCGAAAATGAGTGTTTAGCATTAATCTTAGTGGGTTTCGAATGAAAATGTTAATTTTTATTTAGGTCGATGTTAAGTTTAGTAAATTCTAGTCACATGTTTTATACATTCCTGTTTTCGACCAAACTTTATATTTAGAATTACTTATTAATAAGTTTGTATTTAGAATAATATCAAAGAATTATTTGTTCTACATTCACTCTCTATTCAAAAAAAAATTAGCAACATCTAATAATGTTGTAGAATACTCATATTTCAAACAAGGAGAGATAGTGTAAAGCGAGTGACCTTTGATTTTAATTTATTTTATATTGTATTTAATGATTTTAGGTAGCGTTTGTAAAGGAGATTTATTTAGTAAGCTGAAGAACCGAGGCGCGTCGGATGTTACGCGATGTTGGTTAATCTAATTAGGAAAATTAATGCTCGTGTTTATAAGTTTCACTTAAAGTAGGGTTGATGAGAGCTTCTTACAACATTTTGGTATAAATAAAACTAATTAAATTTAACAATTCAAGTCCTGTATCGATTACACCCTTTACATATTTAATAAAAAATATAGATATCTTGTAAACTATGAGTAAATATTTAAAAATAAACCAAAGCTAAAGGATTTAAAAAATAGGTTTATTTTTCTTTTTAACAAACTACAAATAAATTTTTCTATTATAAGCCGATGTGTACTAATTTGGTTGTAAAATTATAGCAAAAATAAAAACATTTAAAGTATACATTTATTTTAATGCTTATCCTTTTTATGATATTTTTTTTTCTTTTAATATTTCACTAGTCACAAGAAAACTAAAGGTTATTTAAATAATACATTAATGAGATATATTTTAGAGTGAATTATATTTTTTTTCATGAATATTCAATTTCAACCAGGGTGGCCAGATTTTCTCTGCGAAAAAAGCGAGATTTTTATACCTTTTAAGTAAAAACGCGGGATTCTTTCACCAAAATGATATAAAACAAATATAATTTACAAATAGTAAATTATATCCATTTATTTATTAAAAAAGTAAATCAATTAAAAACAATTTCTTACAGTACGTGGAGTAATCCGTGAAAAGCGAGACTAGCGAGATTAAGATACTATACAAAAAGTTTACAAAATTTAGTTGCACACAGTTAAGTTTAAAAAAAAAATTATACAAAATTATAGAATACATGAGAAAAAATGACATCCTTAACGTAGTGCCATCTATATTTTTTTCGCATTCATGAAAATTTGAGAAAAGTAATTTAAAACACGATCAGGTAAAAAAATTTTTTTTCTTTAGATAGTGGCGACATCTTATTTCTATCAATTACATTTAGAAATAGCTAGAGCCACCACCAGTTACTACAAGTTGTCAGTAGATGGTAGGACATTGTCATGTAAAAGTTGTTACCTATTTACAATAGATGGCACTGCTCCTTAAGAAGAAAGATTAACTTTTTAGTATTGTACGGCTGACAACCGACGAGTCGTGGCCGCCCTGTAGTTAGTTGTAGACAGATGAACGTCTACGTCGTGGCGTAGAGGCACAAAGTGTGACTGCAAACGCGACTGGCTGTGGGTTCGATCCCCACTCAAGAAAATGAAATATTTTTTATTTTCATTTCTTCATAAAAAAAATTAGCAACATCTAATAATGTTGCAGAATACTCATATTTCAAACAAGGAGAGATAGTGTAAAGCGAGTGACCTTTGATTTTAATTTATTTTATATTGTATTTAATGATTTTAGGTAGCGTAGAGGCACAAAGTGTGACTGCAAACGCGACTGGCTGTGGGTTCGATCCCCACTCAAGGAAATGAAATATTTTTTATTTTCATTTCTTCACTCTGGTGTCGAGGCAAAGTAAAGTTCCCTAATTCAACACGCAATTCCTTCAAAAAATCGTTGGAAAGCGGGGAGCGGCTTAACATTAGGTTCCCTCGGCCTCCCCTGTTACATGTGAAATACAGCGTGAGACTGAAAAAAAATGTTATTACATTTTGGTCATACAAGCTGCGTTAGGTTTCGGTTGGCATTAAAAATATGAGTGATAATATGTGTTGAGTGGTTGAGTACCTACGCATAATGAATTTGGATACGAGAAATAGCGACAGAGTGATTTGTCACAAGCTTCACTCATGAAATAAAAGATTAAAAATTACTATACCACTTTTACACATTATCTTATTTTCGATATTAATTTGTTAATTGTTAATTCATGAAGTACCTACATAATAAAAACGATTCATCTATTTCTATAAGTTAAAATCCACAAAGAGTACAAATAAACATCCACATGATTCATCGTCATATCTATTTCATTTCATTCAAATTTTTCCGTAAGTTTGTTCAAAATTTTCCCATTTACACTCGAAAGTCCGATACTACACCGAGGGAGTAAACACACCGAAGGGGGGAGGGGGGGTACCGCACTCCGCAAAGCCAAACGTACGAAAAAGCCAGGCGAGGAGAGCTCGGGGCGTCGAAGCAAACACACCGTCTCGGGAGAGCCGTTCATTAGTTGTTCAAACAACCCAGCGGCGGCCACTTTGACAAGCAAGAGGACCTGCGTCCTCCGTCTCGAGGATTCTTCCCCTTCACTGATCTAAGGTTAACTAAAGAGCTATCCGAGCTGCACATTGTAAATAGAGCGGTCTGTTGGGCTAATGAAGCGTTCCAGTTGAATCGATAGTGCGGTTAGTTCCAGGAATTTATGTAACTCCCCAACAGAAGTAATTAATGTTGCTACAAGTTACCTATGTGCCTTCCTTTGAGGCAATTATCTGTATTTATAAAACTAAAAGGTAATAAAATTGTAAATATTATGAGGGAATTTATCTTTATTTTAGGTTTATATTACATGGTTTAAAAAAATAAATCAGTTTCACGCTGCATCCCGCACACAGCAGGGTAGGCAGACGGAACCCACTTTCCGCCGAATCTAGGAGCCATTGCGTGTTGAGTGGCGGAACTCAACGCACCGCTGCCTAAACACCAAAGCGAATATACATTTAAATCAATATTTCATTTCCTCGAGTGAGGATCGAACCTACAACCAGTTGCCTTTACAATTTTACACATTTGTGCCCCTGCGCCACGATTGGCCTCGGCTTATCTATACAAATACAACTTCTTAGATCTTTTAGGTGATATTCATGTCAAACTAGTTTGAAATGAAAATAAGAAGTATTAGTTTAGTTATTTGTTTGCGTACATAGTGTACACGGTCGAAAATATTGTATACTTATGTTTAAAGGCATCAGATAGTACTTATCCTGGCAATCATGGCGATGGTTGGCTCATCAATCAGCGGCGCAGGTGCCGCGTCACACCCGTCACCCTCTTGGCTGAAAACTCTACGTCTGCTGTACAGATTATGTGGCGCTACAACTTTATTACATCGTTCTTTTAAAAAAACGTGGTCTTAAATGTATTTCCTTGTTAATAGATTTATTTTTACCCATAGTTACTTAGCTTAGGTAAAAGTTTAAATATGTAGGTATAGGTATAGTCTTTAATTATTTATTATGGCCCACAATTAATGGCAGTAGGTATATAATATATATTTTTCAAGTTAAATCAATATTAATATGTGAGTTTGTTGTGAGTTTGTTTGTTATTACTATTTACATGTTTTTTTTTAAATTGAATTAATCTTATTGACTGATCTATGTAGGTATGCCGAACGATTCTGTCTTACTTTAGCTCTAAATCATCCTTATAATAGTAAAAGACTTTCTAATTTTATATTTTATATAGATGAACTAAATACATAGATGAAGTCAATAGTTTATATGTAAGTTTTTTATTTAAATCTAATAAAACACTAGAGACTTGGTCCGTATTCTTTTTCTTATTTCCATTTTTACAAAATATATAAGCACAGAAAACTGCAGAAAAATGCTTAAACGTGTTCTATTATTTTTTTGTCTACCTATATGTAGATATATTCTATCCTAACTCAGTTCAAAAGATTTAAAACTTATTAGACGAAAACTTTTACGACATATAGTTTAGTTATTCTTTAATTAAAAACAGTGAGCAAGTGCGGGGCGCCCGGCATGTGGCCTCGGGGCCTCGGGGGCGCTAATTGAATTAGGCGACGCACGCATTCGTCCATAACCACGCATTATCCGATTAGTAGGTAGTTGCAACGACACTTCAAGAGAGCGCGATTACTACTTCTTTGTTTGCTATTTGATTTATAATCTGAATGTTAGAGTTTTAATAATTATAAAAACATATTTCATGTTCTTTTATGAATCGTATAATTGTATGTTATTTTTTATGTATTTTAATGAAATGTATATAAATCTCTATCTACCTACTTATCTCTTATCTACATTAGTTGAAAAGAATTGCATATTATATCTTAATATGAAATTGGTCATCTTTTGATAGTTGTATATTATGAAAAGAAATTTTATAATAGACTAGAATTTACGCCTTCTTGGTCCAATAGAAATTATATAAGTAACTGTGACCGCTGGCACTGTGGATTGGATGGATGGATAAATTGAAACAAATTATATAATGTAATATAGTCCCGAATCTTCCTCAAAAAATGTCGCGAGGACATATTATTTCAAATCATTCCAGTTGTACCTGAGATTATCGCGTTCAATCAAACAAACAGTTTAATAATATTAATATCTATCGTCTATATTATTATGGTATAAACAAATAGGAGTCTACATATACGAGTATTTATATGCACAGCCCAATGTGTTTATACCTGTATTTGTGTATTTTCAAAATTCAAAATGGTTTCAGTTTCAGTTTCTGAAATAGATTTTGTATAGTGGTACAAAATAAATAATAGCAAATATGGGATTTATATACTTACATAAATCTAAATAAATAGTAAATAATTACAAAATTACATATAGTAACGTAAATTTAACATCTGAATGTGTTAATGAATTACTCCCATTTCACTTAAAACTTATAACAGGAAAAAATGTCGGCAAATGTGAAAAACTACGCAGCAGTTGTTTGATTGCAGGTCGTTAAGTGATCACATATATTACCCGGCGCTTGTTATCCATTCTATTCTTTCCTCGCGAAGTAAATAAGGTATTAGCCATCTAAAGATGTTTATGATATAAACATATTTTGGATTATAGAAATTATTTTGAAATCAAATTAATTTCTTAATAATTCGTTTTTATAATAAAATTTACTCTATTGTAATTTAAACAGACCAAATTTTTTTTATCTGTAATTTTTTGATATTTTGTTATGTAGGAAAATAGTTTTTGAATCCATTACTGCAATCCCGGCATTTTAGAATATGAGATATGACGCCTTTCTGCACGTTTTCCATGCAATCATAAATGATGATACTGGGTGTAGATTCACAAAAATTAGATATCAACGCCAAAAAAATTATTACATAATATTATTTAAAGATCTTATATAAAGATGTTTCAAAAAGGAATTCAAATTCACAGCCATCGTGTATCCAAACATGTCTCCACTACGCCATGATGGAGTTAAATCGATAATTAAATATCTTTAGACTTTTTATTTGTTTTGCAAGAAAAAGACCTGGGTGAAACTAACAACTTTACTATGAGTTGGTGGTGGTCTATTTCTTTTAACTGCCTGCCATCTTTGAAATCTCCTGCTAAATTATAAGAAATAATTAAATTTAGCAAAAGTTCTTCAGCGTGAAAGGGGTTTCTCAATGACATGTAAAATGGAAGATCCACGAAGAGCCACAATAAACTAGCTAAAGATGAAGAAATAAGGAATCGTTAAGGTCATAAAGGGCCAAGCAAATACCCCTGCTTGGAAATTACATGTAGGTACAACCATCGCGTAAAACATGAAGTTAAAAATATATTATAAAACTATATTAACTTTTTGTGTAATTTATATTCAGTATTTATTAGAACGTTAATTTATATTTTAATATTTAATATCATATTTTATTACTTAGGTATTATCTACTGGTTGGTCAGTTCACAATTGAATAGTGTTTGTATATTTAGTCAGTAGGTACGCAATAGTAAAAGGAGAAATGAAAGAGTGATAAAATACTTTATGCATTTTTCTAATACATCAAACGGAAAAATAAAAAAGGGAGTAACAGTATTGCAATTACGATGAATAATAAATAAAGTGGCGGGATGCGTCGTGCGTCCCGCGGGACGACGCGACGTTGCGTTCGGATGCGAATATTATACGCGTCATTTTCTCACGTATTCTATACCCTAAAGACTGTGTTTTTGTCTTTTGTTATGTATCACACTTCGCAATTATGTTCTTTTATTAATCAAGCAATGCGACAGGCTATGGGTTCGATTCCTACTTAAAAGAACAAAGTATTTAATATTTTTTCGCTCTGGTGTGGAGGCAAAACGTGGCGTTGGAGAACATTCCACTCAACACACAATGCCTCTAGAATTAAGCGTTAAGTAGGGAGCGGAGTGTTTTAACACCAGGATCTCTGGCTATCCTGCTTCATGCAGGATACATCGTGACGCTGAAAAAAAAAGTTTGTAAATATTAAAATGTAAATATATTTCTTATGCTTTTTGAGCTTTAAAAGTTAAATAAATAGTCTCTATCTCTAAATAATTACATTATAACATAAAATTTACAGTTTAGCTAGATTTCCCTCAATAATTAAATTATAAGTAGGTACCTACTTTAGAGGCAGCTGAAACTTCTTATAAGCGCAGTTGCCACAGCCACCCCGAGAAAGCGATCAATCACATGCGACTCTAAGAAGCCTTTTCTCTACAACGGATCCTTGTAAACTTTGTGTGTACCTAAATTCTCTGCGATGTAGGTATAAACGGCAAAGATATGATGCAACAGCTTCCTCAGATTAAATATACCAACAGCCATTCATTAGTACCTACCTGGATTGTTAATTACAACTTTTTTATTTTCCTCAATGACAAAGAAACTGTCGGCGAAAAGAAAAGTAGACAAGTGTCGTGACATGCACCCTCGAGCTCGCCGCGGAGGGGGAGCGGGCGCGGGGACCAATGGGGCGTCCTGTCCGGGCAGCGGGGGCGCCTATTGGTCCTCTCGGGGGTGCGGCCCCGCCCCCTCCTCGAGGCTCGCCCTTATTGAATTAGGCTTATCATTCGATTTCAAGTGGGGCAAGCGTGCGGTCCTCCGCGCCAGCCAAGCTATCCTTGTATCCGATATCATCTGTAATCGGCATAATTCGATATTCTCGTTGCTCATCCAATTATGCGGCTGTGAGCCTCCGCGACCTTTGACACGACAAGGTAGCGCCCCGCGTGGCGTGCCGTTTTTGGCGGGAGCTGAATTTTTGGGCTTATTGGTTTCCGGTTGGATGTTAGGAAGTGCTTGTTAGGTAGAAAGCTGCAGATATGGAGTACGGGTATCTTAGCGGCGCAGGCGGTGGGTTCGAGAGTGGGTGCCTTGGCTCTGGTGGTGGAGAGCTGTCGTGGGGCGAGTTGGCATCGTGTGGACAGATGTCTCAGGCCGCATACCGGTATCAGGGCATGCGCTATCAGCCGCCACCACCACAGTGTGCCCGGCCGCAGGATGCTACTATGCGAAATCATCACATTTTCCCGCCGGCTATGAATTTGCAACGTAAGTTATATTTATTTTTTCTTGCCGTCGGTGTAAAGTTCTTGTAAGATAAATGTTTAGTGTAAAAAGAAATGATTTGCCTTATTATATTTAGCAATTTGTGTCGAAGTGTATGTGCTTACTTATAATATTTTACTAAAAACATTAATATTTTTTACTAAAAATTAAAGTTTTATTGCTATTACGAGTAATTGAGTTTATTATATAAGGTTACTTTCGTTCATAAAAAAAATTGCAGTTTTTTTTTATTAAAGCTCAGGTAATAAATATAATAAGGATTATACGGTGAACTTAATAACGTTAATAGGTAACTATGGTTCAAAAAACCCGGCGTCGAGTTCCGTCACTCAATACGCAATGTCTCATAAAATTTGGCGGAAAGTAGGGAACGGAGTGTCTTAACACTAGGTTCCCTATACCTATCCTGCTGCGTGAAGCTGATTTATTTATTTTTTAGTAACTATGTTATCCAGATCTAGCTTTATTACTTTAACACTAATTACGAAATATATTTCTATTAAAAATAATTTTTCATTTATAATTACCGAAAATGGTATCTTTATGGCTTGTCGCAGGCTTTATTATACCTATACCGCTGTAGTTAGGTATTAAAGGGTCTAATTCTAGGGTAGGATAGGGTCTATTCTAGGGAACTAACATCCTGTAAAATTATTTCAATGCAAGGATATTATTCTTATTATGATTAGTTTTAAAATTGTTTAACCCGTCCAAGTCCATTGACTAAAAACGAAATCGTTAGTGTATCTAATAATCACTTCTAGTAGGTACTTATTGATGTTATGTTTTCATATTCCTATTGTTTTAATACTTTTATAAGATATCACGTTATTTTCTCTGCATAAAGTGAACCTTTACAGAAAGCCCTTCAATTTAGTTTTAATTTCTTTCTTTTCTAAAATATAAATATTCTCATGATCGTTTCACACTAATGTTAGTTTATTTGTCTAACTTTTAATATAATTTTGTTTTACTACCATATTACTTATGGTATGGTATTACATAAAATTATATAATTATTTACAAGAATATCTCCCTCTATAGTAGATATGATAAATCTCCAGTATCCCCTAAAATTATCTAAATATTAATAATACAATCAAGCAAAGAAAGAATCTAATTAGTTGAGTGGCAAATCTCTACGCTTCGCTTTGCCTCTGTATCAAAGTGAGGAAATGAAAATAGTAAATATTTCATTTCCTTGAGTGGAAATCGAACCCACGACCTCTCGCGTTATAGTCACACGCTTGGTCCCCACGATTGGCCTCCTTCACTTATGTTGTTTAAATAGATGTTGTTTAAATTTGCTATCCCTCTTTCGTATTTAGTAGCTATTTTATTTAGAACCCATAACGGCAAATGTAGTAAAAATATATATTTTTTAATTAATACGCATATTAAATGCCTAAAAGTTAAAGATCGTGACTATTTGACTTATTTTCATATTTATTTATTGCGTTCTACAAATGTAATTTTAGTCATTCATATACATATAACACAGATCAAAAGTCCTTACCTTATCAAACTTTGTAATCCGTTAATTTTGTAACGGCAAAGTAAAATCGTTTTCATTTGGTGAATAAATGGCGGACTAGCTGAGGAAGTAACGCGACGTCACGAAACAAAGAGTGCCCTGGGCGGACCGGGTGGTGTGGGGGCCAAGTTCCAGCCGCGTGAGCGATTGCGCCCCTAATTGGTGGCGGCGTCCGCGAGATTCTTGGAGGGAGGACAGAAGCTCGAGCTAGTCTTGCCTTTGCCTTAGATCTGAGCTTTCGGACGAAACCCCCTCTGCTCCCTTCCTCTCCCCCTTAAAGCCGCGGAACAATAATTCTCTTCACGTAATCTTGAGTAAGCCCGCCTTATACCCGTTAATCACGCAGAAATTAATTACAAGTTTGCCTATTAATTGTTGTGCAATTAAAGGAATTATATGATTAAAATGTTTTACTAGTCACTTTACTACCTATGACGGTTTGACGATTTAGTAGAGAGGATTTAATAGTTGCTATAAGTGAATCTATTATTATATCTAGTTTCTAGTAGTATTTTGAAAAGAAAAAAAAGATGAGGCTGCGTGAGTGCCACATGAAAAGCAGTAACGAGTTAAATTTGGTGTCTAATTTATAGTCTTGATATGTATTTTAATAATTAATTTAATCTAATTTTAAGTGTAAGTATTATAAATGGTAATACTTAATTTATGTTTCATAATATTTAATTTAGATTAGATTCAGAACTACACTTAAAGCTTTTGAATACATTTAATTTATTCTTCTACAACCTACTTATTTTTTACTCGTGTTCATAATTACCTGTTTTTATTTATCATTTTGACAGGCGGATAAATAAAATAATAACTAAAAAAATTAAAAATAGAAAATATTTAAATTTCTTCGTTTTTACTTTATAAATTAGATGATAATTTCAGCACGTTGAAGTGGTATTACACCTAATATTAAACTTAAGACTAAACACCTATGATGCCAAAAGAAATCTATCTAAAGATTGACGATTGACCCCCAAACTTTTAGTACGAACACAACATTCGAAGTACATATATATAATATATATGCGGATGTTTATTCGATTTGATTTGTAACGGAGAGGGAAAATTCGAATAGTTGGATATCCTAAACCAATATCGCCATTTCTATTCTCGAGTCGGCGCTTTGCATGCAAGTGGACGGGTTAATTCGATTTGGTGGCACCTACGGCCATATTTTATCGCATCAAGTGATCTATTCTGTCTCAGTAAGTATAGTATAGTGGAGTGGGTCATAAAAAAGGCAATATCTCACGGTTGACTTGCGTAGCGGCGCTCGTAACATCGACAATGTAAGCTAACATTTTCTGATAATAGTACACAGATATATTTTAAAGTATTGTTTGAATAAGAGAAATAATTCGATCATATTAATACTAAAAAAACAAATATTTTAGTAATTAATAGTGAAATAATACATAAGCAATTATTTTGTTATATAGAGGATATACAAACTTATATTAAAACCAGCTTTAGTTTTCCGTACAAAAACCCGTTAATATCAATAAATAACTATTCGAATAAATAAATATCAAATAAAAATGACGAAATTGTACAATCATTTTCATATATTTTCATGAGGGCCTACCGTCACGAGCACAATTTAACTTCAGCATCGGAGTGCCTGTTTTACTACAACCATTACTGAAATTTACCTACATGTTTATTTGCAAATATAAAATGTATTAGCTTTCCGCACCACTTTTATATTTTTACAAGTACACGTACACTAATGTACGTCGTGTTCTAATGCTTGGTTAGGTTTATGTGTTTTATTTAATACTTATTGAAACCTATTGAGGCCGTCCTGGCTCCGGGGCGCAAGGATATGACTGTAAACTCGTTGGTTATGGCTTCAGTTACCACTCAAGGGAAGTAAATTATTATTTATTAATATTTTCATTTCTTCGCTCTGGTAAAGCACGGCGATGACGCCGTTCCGCCCCTCTAAACGCAATGTCTCGAAAATTCAGCGGAAAGTAGGAATCGGAATGTCTTAACACTAGATTCCTCTCCCTATCCTATTATATGCGGGATAGAGCGTGTTGTTGAAAAAAAATCCATTACTTGCTTATTTAGATGGCGACGATGACGATCATAATAATACTACTTCTTCTTTGCAATTTGCACATAACCCTATAATTAATTAAATTAATTATTAATATGAACCCACCCATATGGAACTTTGTACAATAAATATAATTTCAACATCTAACAGTACACAAAAATGAATAACAAATATAAAATGTTAATTGACCTAAACCAATAATCACAGTCTATAATTTAATGGAACAAACAAATAAAAAAAACCCAAACTCTCTTTATTCTGTTAGTGTTGATTTGATCCAGGCTTCCATTAATCTGCTAACCCTTCCGCAATATGCCGTCTTGACGCGTCGAAATCGTCTGTATTATGGATGTCTGCTAACTTCGCGCTTGACGCGAGAAAAATGAACCACGGCCGCGTGGATGGATGGTGAAACGATTTACGTACAACAGAGAAAGAAATGTACCATTTTTATATGTAAATACAATACTAATATATAAAAATTAAGATTTTTTTTAAAATTACTATTTATATTTTGATATCTACAATCATTTATCGAGTTTAGGTCTGTGTAGTTGCGTGATATTATTGTTAATTAGAAAAAAATGTGCTACTAATATTCAAATTTATAATTAAATTAAATATTATACTTTGAAATTATATTAACTAAACAGTTAATGCGAACCTTATTTACTTACGGTTTAGTAAAATAAAGGTTTTTAAATTAATATACAAAAGTAAATTTTAATCCATAATATTATTTACAGCAATTCTCTACTGTAACTGTTTAGATCCTCAAAGGCTCTCAAGTCGCTCCGTTCAGTAATTAGTGGAGGGTCCCTGGGTGAGAATAAGTCTAGGGGGTGAGAAGGGGGTACATGAATCATATCACCTGTGAATTAATCGGAGACTGACGATTAATTAGCACCACGTGCTCTTACCGTAACGAGATCGCGATAGTATATTTTATATTTATAGTCTTGTAGAGCATTCGTTTTAACTATAGTTATTTAATTTTAGTGTAAATCTATTAAATGAATATGTATTTACTTTATAATTTGTATTAGAAATAGCCTCAGTCTTAGAATAATTAACGTTAACATTATGATTATATCAGGATATTAAGAAATTGAACTCTTTTGTTACAAAAAGCTAGGAATCCTGCTTATATAAATACCTTGCTTCGTTATATTTCATTGTCTCAATTTTTAATAGAAGGTCTTTATTTAATAAATTTGTTAATATCATGATTACATAATTTCTCTTTACGCACGGAATTAAATAAGCTTAAGCCTTAATTACATCTAAGTTTTATAAGCAGAATTTAAACTTTATATAGTTACTAAAAATTAAACTAAACTTCGGAAGCACAGATAGAAATTACACAACATTCACATTTAGCGTACGCACAGTAGAGCCTCTCGAGCTCGAAACAGGCCATAAAATGATAAAGGTTGCAATAACAATGAGAGAGCCAAGCCCGCCTGACCCAAGAACTGCAAACTCAAATTAAACATCATAAGAACAGAAACATCTTGGAGAGATCCTCTTCATTAGGTTTCGCAAATTGCGGGGAGGAGTGCGGGCAGTGACACGGCCTCCCCCTCTCCCCCCTCCTCCCACCGCACCCTCTATTAATAATGCAAATGAGACCGCAGCTCGGCCAAGAAGCGAGTCTCGATTAATTCCGGTTCATTTGAGGTAATTGTCGCTGCGCGTGCGGTCTGCGGTCCCAGTTCCGCATCACGTCCATACTAATGTCTATGGTAACTGTTTCGTGGGATTCGGGTTTATGACAGTAATAATAGGTTTAGTCGACCTCTTTCACTTAGTACCAGCTACCTATATAGGTATATGTTTTTGTTATTTATTATATGAAAATGTCAAATATAATGAAATATGTTGTTTGAAGTTAAAAAATATATAGGTACTTATAATTACAATAATATTATTCTCAATACATATAAATGGAAAATTCAATAATGGCAAATAATTTTCAGTGAAAATGACAATCGAGACTTACTTTGGTTAATTAAAACAGTTAGACAATTTATAATATGAGTAATAATAGATAGAATCGAAAATTAAAACAAATTAGATATAACTTAAAGAAGCAAAGAATCCATGTAGCAAAGTTCGTAGCTTGCTGTAGCCTGTAACAAAAGAGTGCAATTTCTTACGTAGCCAAGGCGTAGCGACGTCTACGATCGATACGTTTGCCTCGCGACATGACACTGCTACAGGTTTTATTTAAACAACTATTATCTACTTCTTACTATGTAATTTGTATGGTGTATGTAACTTTTTTATATAAACAGTCATTATAAAGAAAATATTTATAAAGAAATATTATTTAAATACTAAAATTATAAACATAACACTGAATTAAATTAAAAAGTAAAGATATTTTAATAGCAATAAATTGAATTTACGTAGTCATTATCATTACAGAATAAAATTGTTTAGTTACATTCTGTAACAGTGTTAGTTTTAAAAAATCTTTAAAGAGTATAAAAATATATAACATAAATAACACTTGATATTTATCCATATAAATTATTTATTAATTGCTATAAACTACGAGTATGTAGGTTAAATGTCTTATATTATTTTAGGATTCTTATTAATAACGATTTTGTTCAAGAGTTATTTAATAAAAATTTGCAATATAATTGTGAGTTTTGTTTCAATGTAATTAACGAATGTTATTTACATTTATAAATAGACGGTATCTAAATGTAGGTATGTCGGGTTGTAAGTACCTACACAAGGGTGACGTCGGAGGGGAGACAAAAATGGCCGCTACTTTTCAGTACCACCTTTTCTCTGTTTTAGTGCTACGAAAATGATAGAAAACAATAGCATTGTTATGATAAAATCTTTACAGTATTATTTTTATAACGAAATAAATTCAGTAAGATATTTTGCCAGTAATATATGTTAGCTATATAAGTACTTTACAAGTCTGGGGGTTAATTTTAGGTTTGCAATCCATAATGATTTAACATAAAATGTATGTAATATATAAACATCAGAATTAATAGATATTTAGTCGAAATTATATTTAACGTTGTCACCGTCTCATATATTCAAATTTAGTTACAATAAAACTAGATTTGTTTCCAATTAATCAACATTACCATTATTAATCAGTTCCATGCCAAATTGTTGGCACCCAATTGCTGAATTATTGATTTTGATAATCCACCAATATATTTTTTTATATATTATTTTACATAATGTTTTTTTTTGTTTAGCTGGCCTGCCATACAAAGTATACGGCGGTCATGAAGGCTCGCTGACTGAAAAACGAAAACAGAGACGAATCCGGACCACGTTCACTTCAGCACAACTCAAGGAGCTAGAAAGAGCATTCCAAGAGACACATTATCCAGATATATATACGAGAGAAGAGATAGCGATGAAAATTGACTTAACAGAAGCTAGAGTACAGGTATTTAAATATATTTTTGATAGTTTTTATGTTCAGTTTTATGTCCTCGGGCGATTCAATAACCAACAAAATTAAAAAAAACAAAAACGTAGAATTTGTTGAAGAAAAAGTATTGGCCAGAACACTAGCCAATACTTTTTTCCCTCGTGTCGTTTGTAATTTAGTTTTTTTCCCATTTTGACAAAATAAGATTAGGTAAAACGCATATGTACGTAAATTTAATACTGGATTTAGGAAATTATGTTTATTTAAAACAACTATAGTAGCTAAATTAAAAGAAAATGAAAATAATATAAAAGTATTTGATGACTTTTAGTTGATGATTTTCTCTATGCACCAGGGTGAAAGTTACCTCATTAGTGTCACATATTGAAAATCTGGTTTTAATGCTTACTAAAACTTTAAAACTTTATGTATACTTACATATTTAAAATAACTACCTACCTTATTTTATTGTAGATTCATATCAATTGTAAAGCGTTCTGTTAAATTTTTTATGTTCGTTTTCGTCTTGTTTTACATTCATCATATTCTTTTTTTAAATATATATGTATATTATAACATATAATTTATTTCTCATTTCGATTATATACGATTATTATGAAACTTTTATAATAGGTAACCTGGAAAAATCATAACATAACATATTTCATCAATATAATGGATTTAAGTAATCAAAATATTCCGCGATCTCCCGATGGGAAGCCGAAAAAAAAAATAGCTTTTCCTCTCCGTCCGTCACTGCATTTCTACAGTCCAATTAGTGTCCAGTAATTCGGCTGTGGCTGACGGCGCCTTGCCAAAAAAACGTAGCAGACACCGACATTTACGGTTAGCTACTGTTAATTTCATAATAGGCCCTCATTTTTATGTAAGCCGGGAGCGCGACGCGTGTTCTCTGTTGCTCCTACTGAATATTTAATACTAGGGAATCGGGCGAGTGGCGCGAGAACTGATCACGTTCAGCCGCAAGCGACCCGCTGGTGACTCTACACTAATCTCATATTCTGGATGACAACGCCCTAGACGGCTTCAGTCTTATTGTCATATCATCTTCTGTTATGTATGTATGTATATTCGTTTTTTTATTTACTATATAAAATATAGAATTGGTATATTTAGTGCCTGTCCTCCTAATTAATAACCATGGTAAGTAATTTTAAATTAAGTAAATTATTACTAAAAGACAAAGGTTATTGAAAACATTGCAAGCGTATCCCTACCTACTTGAAAAAGAACAACAAACCCACCTCTAAAGCTATGTATCAACGTGCCCCCGTAGCGCTCATTACGTTAAAAAGTGTATTGGAATGGCAGGCAGCCGCCATAAATATCGAGGGCGGTCGCGTAACTCAGCCGTGCGCGACTCTCGATAATTAAAACTCGACGGAAAATGCGAATTCACATATTACAATTAAAACTGGGTGTACGCGACCCGCGGTAAATACAGTATTCATTGTATAGGGCAAACAAATATACTCGTAATAAAATTATATTGATGTACGAGTACGTTTCCTGATTGTAGACAACCGTTGCTACGGAGAGTTGTGTTTTTAATATTGCTTCAACTTTATTGTAACTACTGATGCTTACATTTTAAATATTCACGACCATCACAATTAGGTCTTTGATTGCTTCATAGAGTTTATACACCTTTACAAACAAGAAAAATTGTATACGAAGTTAAAGTAGGTAAGGTAGCGTAAAACATTTTATTTTTAGCTAAAATAATTGCCATTGGTCAACCATTCCACGAGGGTCCAACAGAAAACGTTAAAATACAAAAAGATAAATATAACGAGGCGTCCTAATTCAACACGCGATTTCTGAAATTCGTCACAGGCGGTCCTGGTCCGCAAACACTGGCGTCCGAAGCCCTGAGCAAACGTACAATTTTCCCCAACCGAGTGGCCACCTGCTACTAGGTATATACTAGAGCAAAAGGAATCACTTGAAAAATGACCAGCTGCTTCATAATAGACTACGTATTTTTCCATGCCCACGTTGTCATAGGGCTAGAGCAATTTAATCCATCAACCGGCGTTGCGCGGCGCCGTCCGAGCCGATAAATTCTATATAATTGCGGACGATTTTGGTTTTATTGTTATCCACGAATGGTGGGAGAGATTAGATTGTGAATATACGAAATTTGTAAAATTTTTTTTATAGTATACAAATTTAACATGTGAAAATAATTTTATTAATAAGAAATACTATTTCTGTTTATAATTTAAAGCAAGCAAGAACTACATATAGAGAACAGAAATATAGAGCTACACTTATATAATACTTTACATTTACTACTTTACATGTTATAATGAACTAGCGGCCCGCCCGCGGCTTTGCTTGCGTGAACTACTTTATTATTAATTTCTGTCTCTATGAGTACCTACGTCCTATAAGTGACGTCCATGCAAAAGTTCAGATTCCTAGCACTTGTAGTTTCTGAGATTTCGTGATGAGTGAGTGACATTTCGATTTTATATATATAGATAAGCTCTTATTTCATTTTGTATACTAAAATAATAGTAGCAGATATATCATATTTTTAATAGTGAGATATATAACTTTAGATACTTTAATTTGCTTAGTTTTAATATATAAAAGCCTAACACAATTTAATGTATAATATTGTATGTATTCATAATATAATTTAGATAATACAAATACATGACGAGATTTTCGAAACGCAATTGTAAGTAGTGCACAGTCTCATTGTTATTTCATAAGAGATAGTGGTCACTGAAATATGACGGGCGCCGGCTTGGAATGCAATAAAGATTGACACGGCAGCCTTCGGGAATGCCGCAAAGTGTCAATCCAGGTCTTAGATCTTATGTATGACGTTTGGGGATTATAATACACGGCAGGAATAGTTTTAGAAGCATTTTCGGCTAAAATTAAGTATGTTATATATTTATAAGGCTGTAATAGAATAATTAAAATAAAATAAAAACATTTTTCATCATATAAATAGATTTAATATATGAAAATAATTGTACTATATGAAAATAAATGAAGGAAACCTTTTAATTCGATCAAATTAAAAGAATATCGTATATTACTGATTGACTATATCAGGTAAACTGATTATATACGTTAGTAATTTTTTATATGAAACTTGTGAATATTCAGTATATTTAAATATATAATATTTAGGCTGTATATGGCGCACATAGCGCAGGTGCCGCGCGGGGCGCCCGGCACGCGCCGCGCACGCTCTGCCACGTGATTTGACGCACTTGCTACTCTACATTGACAAGGGTATAAAATCATTATGGTTATTGTTTGTTTGAATTACAATAATCATATTATTATTGGTTTATTTTAAGATATGATACTTCAACTATACGTATAAATAACTTAAATTATATTGTTTTCAATGTATTTTTTTTAATTTTTCTATAATATAATTAAACAGTAAAAAAGTGTGAGTGTGAATAGGATGATTGCGAATTACAAATACTAGTAGTGGTTTCTAATAATTAGGATTCCTTACTCAAACAGTAAAACGGGACCTTGGTACGTCCATCTGTCACCATGCTGTGTCTCATGAACCGCGATAATTAGACAGTTGAATTTTTTTACAGATTTATTTCAGATTTAATTTTTTATTTTTGCTAAACCAATGAGTATTAAAGATAATAAAATAAATATTTAATGGTGCTCTCATACAGTGAATATAAACTAAAAAATAATAAAAAAGTATAAAACAACAACAATAATAGCTCACATATGATACTAATATTATAAATGTGAATGTTAGTTTGTTTATTACGCTTTTACGCCAAAACTACTCAACCGATTATCATTAAACTTTGTATACATATTCTTAAATATATTAAAAAGGACATAGGATATTTATTATTAAAAATATATATTATCCTCTGACTACAATATAAAAATAAGTTTAGGCGAGCAGAACCACGTTTGAGTCTCTAGTATTTCAATAAACGTGTTACCTCGTGTCCAGATCACTTATCAACAGATTACAATGACGGGCGTGACATTTGATACGGTAGGAACTAAGTGATTCGTGCTAGATGTATCGTGGGAAACGGCGACGGCGATCGCGCGATTAGCCCGCGCAGCGTGACCTGCGTCCCGCGCCTCCCATGGGCTGATGATCTGATCATCCCTACTAATTGATTATTATCATTATTTCGCACGGGCTATACTGGATGTATGAGATAATTTTATAATATGATATATTTTATTTTATAGTAGATTGTGTATATTGTTTGTTTTCATGCAAAGGTTAGTATATTTAGTAAAGTTAGGCAAAGGGAACCTGGGAACGTAGTGTTAAAACGAGCCGTCCCCATTAAAATACTTCTGTTCCCCACTATCCCGCGAATTCAGTGTCGTGCTTTATTTGGACACCAAAGCGAAGAAAATTAAAACATTAATATTTCATATCTTCGAGTGGGACTCGAACCACAACCTGTCGCGGCCTCAATATAGGTATTGAGAAAACTCTACGTATTTTTATAACTAAACTAGCGGACGCGCGCAGCTTCGCTTGCGTATTTAGAGGTAATAAACCAAGAAACATGTGTTTAATGAAATATTTTTAAGAGTCTAAAAGAGTCGGTGGTTTAAGAGTCGGTGGCGATTTAAAGATGTTTCCATACTAACTTTCAACCCCTTATTTGCACCCTTAGGGGGAGAATTCAAGAAAACCATGAAACACGTGTTCA
The DNA here is from genome assembly GCA_000313835.2 of Heliconius melpomene melpomene. Classification (NCBI taxonomy): domain Eukaryota; kingdom Metazoa; phylum Arthropoda; class Insecta; order Lepidoptera; family Nymphalidae; genus Heliconius; species Heliconius melpomene. The sequence goes on from HE669976.1 coordinate 53,749, forward strand.
ATTAAATACTTTTAAGAGTCTGAATTTCAAAATTTATAAAAATCGGTGCCGATTTAAATTTTTTTCCATACAAATTTTCAATCCCTATTTCCCCCCTTTAGGGTTAAAATTTTTCAAAATCCCTTCTTAGTGGATGTCCAGATAACGAAAGTAAACATCTGTCCAAATTTCACGTTTCTACTATTAGCGGTTACGGCTGTGCGCGCGTCTTACCTCAGTCAGTGAGGACAAGTCCTTTTATATATATAGATTACGTTATTATTATTGAAAATGTTGTTTACATAAGTAATATTTCAAGATCTTATAATAATAATAATAAAAAAAAATTATGCATATATCACCGTTATGCAATAGATCTCACAGAGTAAGGGCTGGAAAATTGTCGTTAGCACTTAAAGTGATTAAAAACTGGCATGAGACATCGCTGTCGGGAGTTCGCAAGTCGGCTCTGTTGTGGTTGACTTTGCTTTATTTTATTTTATTTGCAAATTACATTGTTTTTCAAAGTTTTATATTTTAAATAATATTTAAAATATTATTTCCAACCAACCATTTGTTTATTTTATTACAGACCAGTGTTATCCTTAATTTCAAAGTTCAGTTTCAATGTTTCTTTTCTTAATTATTGTTACTTTCTATAACGTTTTAATGACTTTAATAACCCCATTCTTCCTTACTACTTATCTAAGTATAGTTTATAGGATATTATATTAAAAAAATATATGCAAACCTTTTTAATCTATATATATAAAATCAAAAGGTCACTCACTCATCACGAAATCTCAGAAACTACAAGTGCTAGGAATCTCAAATTTTGCATAGGAGTTATTTATAGGACGTAGGTGCTCGCTAAGACGGAAAATCAACCCCTTAGAAGTCTAATTTGCAATATTAGACTTCTAAGGGGTTGATTTTGGGGTTGAAAGTTTGTATGAAACTTCGTTACTACAAATGCTAGGAGTCTCGAATATTGCATAGTCGTCACTTATAGGACGTTGGTATTCATGGATTAATAATATCGTAGTTCACGCAGGCGAAGCCGCAGGAGGGCCGCTAGTGATTGTATAAATATGACGATATCCATAGTTACTAACAACAAAAAAATACAGAAGTAACACGTACACGATAAGTAGGCGTTCATATCTGTATAATGTTAATTTGTACATACATATACAACACATAGTATATTATATATGTATTTTTTTGTTTTAATATAGTAATATTAAATTTTATCACATCGCCGTCTCCTGATTATAGTCGAAGCTCCCACGCAATTATTTTTCATTTAGCTCGCGACTTGTTGTTTTCTCCCTAGAGATGTCATGGGATCAAGTGCAGCCCCATGAAATGAAACTACAATTTAAATGTGAGAAGTGCTCGCGGTATGTAGGGAATATTTACGGATGTTATACCTAGGGATTTGTAATTGCAGTTCACACGACTATATAGAAATAACATAGTGATTATTATTTCTTTTCAGTGTTATTTTTCTATGTTATACTTCTGTAGTTTATAATTTTGATAGCTAAAAATATTAAAATGATGTTAAAAGTTTTTAAAATATTTTAACTATCACAAAATTCAATGTTTTAGATGATATATATGTGTGTCGTCTATAATCTAAAGTTTTATTCATATCTTCTAAAGTGATCATTACTTAGCAACTAAATAATTTTTAATAATTTAATTTTAACTACAATTAAATATTTAATTTAACTTAATATTATCATATTATGATTAAATCCGGTTATTTCGAAAAAGAGCAACTCGACGTCCTCTTTGTATTTAGTGCTCTTGTAGGGGAGGCGTAGGGGAAACGTCAAAAAATATCACACACACCGAATATATGGGATATTATAAACGAATCACCATTGTTGCAATGTTGGATATCACTAAATTTATTTGTACGATATGTATGAGTTAATATGAGTTTGTTTTATTGCTCACTAGCGACCCGCTCGCGGCTTCGCCCGCCTTAACTACTGAATTATTTATTATTGCAAAGCACTTAAGATAATGTGAAAATTAATTAAACCTTAATGCAACCCGCATTTTCGAAATTTCAATAAGGATTTTCCAATTGTTTTAAAATAAACAAATAAATAACACAAATAACAGAAAACTTAAACGAAAGAAATTATAAACAACAGACTACCTACCCTGTAACCATCCCAGATGTAACCAACTATGTCGCGTGGAAATACATTATAATTATTGGATGAGTCCAAAATACGTGCATTCAATTCTAAATTTAGTTTGCCAGGCGCAGAATTGAAGCATTCTCTCGGCCATCTCCGTAGTAGCTCAGAACGACATCAGAGCGTTGGTCCGACCGTGGTCCCAGGCGAAAACCTGCTTTAGAGCAGACACATGGAAGGGGAGGGGATTGGAATTGAGCACTCGGTTTCTTGAGAAAGGCCTAGATTAAACGACCAAGATGACTGCTCATGAGTCGGATTTGGAGGAGGGTAGAAAGTCCTTCGGAGACGTCTGACCTCGGGCGGCCTCGTATGCGGAGTGCTGCTCCTTAGGTGCAGGTGACCCGATACACCGGTGCAACGGAATACGTTGGACGCGAGGCGACCAATGTGTACCTCTAGGGTTTCTATTTTTAGGTTGTGGTGAGTGGCGCGTGGTGTTCACGCAGTATGGTGCCTGCGTCACTCGCCGGAGGGTGAGGTTCCGTACGACCTACAGGATTCCTCTTTGAGTAATACTCGCTATGGCATTGTGATGTCATCAATGTATAGTGCGTAGAGAGCAGGTGACAAAATTCTGACTGGGACAACGGCAGCGATCGGGTCGCTGCTAGCACTCTCAACTCTCACGCAAAATGTCCTGTCACTTACAAAGCAGAGCGGCAAAGACATGCGCGACGTGCTGGGGGGTGCCCGCTCTGAGCACTTTATGAAATAAGCCCGGGTGCCAGACGCGGTTGAATACGCGTGCTACGTCAAGGAAGACTGCTATTGCACACTCACACTCTCTCTCGGTTGATCACTGTTGCGTAGTTTACCCAGAGTGGTATACCCGCTCGCCAAACTGCTCGCTTTGTGGGTGGATGTCCGACTGAAGAAGTGAGAGGAGTAACTTCTCGAACAGCTTGGCGACCGTACTAAGAAGGATTATAGATCGGTATCCCTCAGCAGCATAATGAGCAGGCCTTTCTTCCATGCCCGGGGAAAGAAGCCAGGCGGGTGCGGCGGATCCACTATTATAAGCAAAATGTTGCGGGGCACGACGGACGCGTGGTGGGCGGCGAACCGTTAATCAGCAAGGATTTTTTAGTACTGTAATTTTAAATCTGTGCTACTAATCTTTTCAAGTACTTATTAAAATATATTTAAATGACTATTTTTAGACATTTAAATGACTATTTTTAAACGGAGGAAATTATAAACAAAAACCTATCTACTAATAACTAATACAAAAAATATGAAACCAATATCGCGCTGAAATAATACATTTAACTGAAATTATCCAATATGTGAAACGCATCTAAATCTTCTTTGCTATAGAGGCAGGCGGGTTTTTTTTCGAGCTTGTGGTTAATGCTGTTAAAACAGCGACACCGGTTGGGTAGGCACTACGTGGCTGCCTGTGAGGAAAATTAAATAGAATGCATCGGCCGGGAATCGAACCCGGGCCGCCCGCATGGCAGGCGAGCATTCTACCACTGAACCACTGATGACTGCTCATGACGCGCTTGTATAAATAAGCAAAACGTCGCGAGGCGCGTTTCGCAGCAAGGATGTTTTAGTATTTTAAAAACTTCTAAAGTACTTATTAAAATGAAAAAACAGTAAAAAACAGCTTTGGTCTACATTAAATGGCCAACGTAACTAATATACTTATTTATATGCTGAGAGTAAGGGATAAGTAAAACTTGAGTCGGCACAGTTGATGAGTCAACGGCGTGATGTGTCAACAATTAAATGCGTTTTTCTCTAAAACTATTCGCAATTTCGAAATAGTGTAAAAAGCAAATATTATCTTCGTTTAACGTAGAAAATTAATAAAGTATTTTAAAGGATAAGGATTAATACCATTATGGAAAAATTTCCCTCACAATAAAAAATATATTGAAATTACTATTTTTAGACAGAAATATGATCACTACACGTTATCCTTAAAAGATAAAAATATGCTCTCGCGGACTTTTTTGTAGATCTTATTAAGAGGAACAATACTCCAGTACATTTTTTTCATGTAGTACTTACTATTAAAGCAGCGCATGCGCGAAAGTGTCTCAACGGGTAGGACTTTAGACACATTTATCGTATTTATGTTAATTTACATAAGAATGTGCAAATAATAAACTATATATAAACCTTCCCTGAAAAATACTCGACCTAATGGTGAAAACCACATAAAAATCCGTTGGGTGGTTTAGAAGAAGAAGAGTTAGAAAGTTCAGACAGACACGAAAAGCGACTTTGTTTTATAAGATATAGGATAGGATAATGTATAAGGTTTATTGTTTTTACAAATTATGTAGGTACAGTTAATATGTATTGGTGAATAGAAGATTGTAACAATTGTACATAGGTAATAAGTATAAAAATTATAATTAATTATATATCACGGTACAAAATACTGATAAAAGGAATTTTAATGCTAGATAGAAATTATGAAGAGATTTGTATTGTATTTAGTGGGGAAGGCAGAGAAAAAAAGCGCTAAGTGGCCGTTCTTATCGGCCCTTGTCACAAACCAAAAAAAACAAAAAATATTTTTTAAATATAAACAAATCTAGCATACCACCACCACCGAACCAATATCCATCGATTTTTTTTAATATTAGTGTAATAACTATCATAACCCTACAGGTACAAATGTAGAATGAAATTTATACATACATGTACATTAATGTCGTATTGACCTTATTCAATATTCTCACGGATCATTTACTTTGATTTACTAGGGACAAGTGCCGATATAGTCTCCTCGTTACCGCGTCACTGCTGTGTCCCCCCTGCATCCATCATCAGATTCGCGTCTCATTTACTGCTCACTCCGTTTATACACTACGAGGGAACCTCATCAAAATATGGGATAGCCATCTGTTAGAATCATTTAAACATTATTATAATATTTATAGTATTGGCTTGTTCTTTAAGAATATTGATATCATAGAGTAAGTAATGAATGTAGGTACCTATTATATCGTCTAATTTACTACAAATTATTACTTTTCATTAGTAAAGGAGTTCCGTAATTAATGCAAGATTTAAATAAAATAGAAAAAAAAACAATCCTTAGTAGGTAATTTAAGTGTTATTTTTTTAATCTAATTATAAAGTACACAAGATAAGGTTATTTATAGAATAACATACCGGACAATACACGCACATACGCACTTGTTTGTCGGAACTATTTATCACCATTTTGCAAAACTTTTTAAAAATAAATAATATAAAATGTTTGCTACAATAAAATGTGTTTGGCGTCTCTATCGGGTCTAGTTTTCCTGATATTTTTCTAATAATCTTTAATTTTTTTTTAATAGCGACCGCCAAGCTTTCATTATTTTTGAAGTAATTAATATTGTAGTCATTCTAATGTTAGATTAAGATCCCAGGGCCCCTAGACCCACGTCATTTTAGCAAAGTTGAAATTATAAAGATTAATAGTCCAATATGTAGTTAAGACTGTATGCATGCTGCCTAACTTGAAAGTGGGGATCTACATACTTAGCAAGGAGCCAAAATTAAAAAAAGATCTAAATAAAATAAATGTTAAAGAAAAGTACTTATCATTAGCCGCTATAAATGTAATATTTTCAATTCTTAATTCATCATTCATATGTAAGCAAAAATTATTCAGTTATTAATTTTGCATTGAATATTTACTACGTAGGTATAATGATGCAGGCAATGGTGTATATGTACATATTTTTTCAAATGAAATTATATCATAAAATATAACACACGAAAGCCTATACCTTTTTATAAATAATTTATAATGAATATTGTTAAGATTCATATTCTTACTTATTTTCTGATTGCGTGTCATCCTTTGTAAAAGAATAACTTATAGAGTAAAAAGAGTCTTCACTAGTTCTTTTTTTTAAATCTCCATTTAAATTTAATTCAACAACTATCATGTTAATTTAATGGTAGAAAAATGGTTTCTAGAAAAATGGTTCTTTATAACAATTCTAACTTTTCAATTCAATTAATCAATCAATACAACTGGCACTTCCCTACACATCGCAATTAGAAATGTTACAGATTTGTATCGATAGTGACAGATCACCGTGACTCGCCGGCGGAGACAATGCGCTCTAATCACTGAGCACGGCACGTGACACAACAAATAACAGATACTGATCGACAGATGTTCTTCTACTGAAAATGTTTGTTTGAAATTGAAATCAGTTATCTTGTTGGGATTTTATTTTTCATAATTAAGAATTAATTTCATAATTAATTAAAAATAATTTATTTTAGTCATAAGTTTAAGGTAAATATTTAAAAAAAAATCATATGATTCTCATTTTTTATAACAATTTGGTGATTTTAATAGAAGATATAAGAGAATAAAAATAAACACAGATAATTCGCATTCGACAATTTGAACTTAGTAGGACTTAACGCCGCATTTCTTGGAATACGTCCAAGCATTCTAGCTAATTAAACTATACTACACTTTTATTACGCCTAGTCAGAATTTTATTTAACACTAGCTGTCGCCCACCACTTCGTTCCTGTGTGAAACGAAGCTCGTTTCTGAGTGTCAAATTCAAGACACATACTGAACAACTTTAGGTTTTGGAGTATTTTGCTATTTCATATAATCAGGCTAGTCTATTCTGTAGTTCAGCGCATCGATCGTATGTACCTGATAATCGCTAAAGCCAGAAGACATGGGTACTTTTACGGGTACATTTTTAGAGGTATATTTTTCTTAAAGTATAATGTTTTGAAAAAGATTATAGATTAGATAGATTATAGTTACAACTTTTCATTCTATCTTACTGATACTGTAAATGTGAAAATATGTGAAGACAGATACTAAACAGAATTAGATGCCACTTTACAATATTATGATTTATACTTCCGTATAACACAGGCTCCGTTACGTTTGTAACCAAAAGAAACCTTAAAATTTTTGTTTGTTTTTCTGACCTTAACCGATTTAATAGTATTCAGAATTCGTTTTATTTCACGATTGAAATTAAATGAGTCTATAAATAAAAAAGTTAGTATAACTTTATAAAGTTCGACAAAATAATTGTTCGACAAAATGACTATAAATAACTATTTTATTGAATTGGCTGGAACTTAATCAAAATTTTCAATATAAGTATAGATATTGTTTTTAAAATGATATTATTATTAGAAAACGAAAATAATACAGATTAGTAAATTAATAATTATGTAGTTCAAGCGGGCGAAGCTGCGAGTGGGTCGCTAGTTTTATAAAATAAAAACATAACACTATATAAAAAGACAAGAATTTTTAATAATAACATTTAAACAAATGTTGATGATTTGTGAAAGCAGTAATTCAGGGTGTTAGTTCAGTAGGCAATGGAGCGTGCACCATCATCGAGGGCGCATCTGTCGCTACGCTTTATGACGAACTTTTTGCGACCCAGACGTGTTGGTCATTAAAAAATCATTGACGAAGATAAATAATCAACGTCAATTATACACTTACATTTATTTATTTTTGCAATACATTTATATTTAAACGATATTAATGGCGACGAAAGCTAATGTGATTTTATGTTTGTTAAAAATATATTTATGTTTAGAATATATTATAATCATATTTTCAGTGATTAACTATTTATTATCATTAACTAATATTTTTATTAATAATGTGATTTAGATTATTCATAGTTATTCGTATTTCATATTTTTTCTAAGGCATTTTTTTTCAACTTTACGCTGCATCCCCGCATGTGGGCAAGGTGGTCAGAGCGAGCGTAGTGTTAACACTCCGGTCCCCACTTTCCGACGAATTCTGTTTGTTTAATAGTGGAGTTCAACGCCGCGTTTTGCCCCGATACCCGAATGAAGAAATGAAAATATTAAATATTTCATATCCTCGAATGGGAGTCGAACGCACAACCTGTCGCATTTACAATCACACACTTGTGCTTCTGCGCCACCACTGGTCTCAATAGCTTCTTAACATCTAATACTAATTAAATTTCAATAAACCCATAAGTAAATAAGTACGAATATTTTATGAGATCCTTCAATAAGGTCCAATTAAATGCGATGAGTAGCGTCCACACACCTGTCACTCGCTAAACGCCATCGAATAACTTCGACAGACGGACTAAACAAACCTTGCATTCATCTCTTTATTATGATGTGTTAATCTTGGATTATCAGCAAATGTTAACACATGTTGCCAGTTAGTAAAAAATCGTGTTGAGAAAAAAGGTCTTACTAATTTCGTTAAGCGACTAAGTAAAATAATTTTTATTACTACCAAATAGGGTTGATTTTTGAATAATATATATTGTGCTTAGATTGGTTAGATTATCGAGGGTAGCTAATATTATTCCGGGGCGTACGGTGTTGCCTTTTCATCCGCTAAGTATAAACAGGGGGGTGTGTTTGGTGTTTGATCGCTCGGCCGCTCTGCCGATTGATTAACTTTGTACTATTATTGGGATAAATAACGTTATTAAATTAAAATTTGTCATTTTTTTACCCATTTTTTTTATTTTTAAGATGTTGTTTCTAGTTTGTTATTTCAAGATTATTATTGTATGAAATATCTATTATTTTTTCCTAGTTCATATACACATGTGATTAACATAGATATAACATATTTAATGATTTTATTTATTTCCCCTGGTGTCGAGGTAAAAGCGTGGCGATAAGTTCCACTTCTCAAAACGCTCTACCTCCAGAATTCGTCGGTTACCTCTGCCTACATTACTGTATGCGGGGTACAGCTTAAAGCTGAAAAACAAAATTATTATATTTAGTTAATTTATAAAAATAAACCCTTCTATATCTTAATAAAGAAGCTATCTTGCATAATTAATATTACTTTCGATTCAACAATAATAAGATATTACATAACCAACAGACAATATACGTATTTGGAAATACAAGAACATTCGTTAGTAAAAATCACATATATCATATATATATAAAAGCTCACAAGATTCGGCTTTTCCGTACAGATATGGGATCAAAGTAAGGCTAAGCGCCCGAGGCGAGCGCACAGTCAATATTTGCGCGCCGTCCCGGCTAATGAATACAATTAGATCATTCCGCGCGGCCTGACGTTTTTCATACGCTCCGCCGGCGCCCTCTGACGTGTCGGTTGGAGACGACCTCTCCAAATGTGGGTACTACGGCATATATCTATAAACTGTGGTTTAAGTAAAGCAAGTTAGCAGAAATTGCTTAAAATCTAAGTCTATGTCAAATAATGAAAATGAAATGGTTTAGATATTGGTAAATATTAGGAATCTAGAGATGTCTATTGATATTGTTTTTCCAGGGTATATTTATTTTTAGATAGAAAATAATATGTTAAAATATTTCAAATTTCACTAATATAAAGTATAAAATGTTAATTATGCTTAAAATTCAAAGAAGGGAAGAACGAGTTGGATGCAGCGTTGGGTGCCACTGAATGTATTATCTTTGTTTGCTGTTTATTCGTCAGGGTGCGCCACATGGCGCTACTGTTTATTTTAATACTCACCCATTGTTGGTTGCCTGTTTACACAGGGAACCGTGTTAAACTACCCTTACGGATTTGTTTAAGGTATCTGTTAGAATTGGACTTAAATTTTGACCATGTTTAAGTTTATTGCAATATTCTACTCAAATTATTACTGTCTGCCTTCATTCGATATTAAATATACTAGATAGATGTTCTGGAGATTTGAGGTAATAAAGAATATTACATACATGTATACATACATACATTCATGCATAAAAAACATATCCCTCCCTTAGCACTCGGGAAAAAGATGAAGAATGGAGGACGACTATGACTATTTATATGATGACAGAGTATCAATAACAATGAAGTATTAAAGTCAAATTATGAGAAATTAATTTTAGTTTTTGTGTACTTAGGTGAACGCGTTCGTCCTACGCTATATAATAACATAATATTATAGGAATCAATTTATTTTTCTTAATTACAAAATGGCTTTTATCTCTATATCTGGAATGTGTAGGTCAGAGATGGCATCTGCAGAGTGCATCTCCGTTTAATTACATTTGAGGACCCCCATCCCCCCACCTCACCCCTCTCGCAATTCGATTCATTTGCAAAGTGCATTTCGATGCTACCCAATTGTCCTGACCCGGAGCTTAATTGCCCGCTGCCTGCATTGTATTTATTATTGACATTTATTCGCTATTTGCTTATTGTTCATTTAGGATATTACAATAATAAATAGTAATTCTGATATCCTGAGGCAAGTCATGGCGCAGGGGCACAAGGGCGACAGGTCGTGGGTTCGATTCCTACTCGAGCGAAGCGAGCGAAATCTATAATATTTAATATTTTCTTCGATCTGGTGACGAAGCAAAAGCTCAGCTTTAAGTACCGCCACTCAACACGCAATGCCTCCAGAATTCGACGGCAAATGGGCTGCGGGATGTTTTAACACTAGTTAAATATAAACGTAAATAAATATTTCACTTCCTCGAGTGGGCATCGAACCCACAATCGTCGCGTTACAGTCACACCCTTGTGCCGCTACGCTACGACGGCAAAATAGATAAAACTATTTCTAAATCCGCAATACTTCTTGAATTTCACACAATATTAGTATTATAAGCACGCATCAATTTAATAAATATCGAAACAAATTCCTACAAACACATCGGCGGACGTTTATTTGCGTCGAGCCCACGCTCGGCTCCACATCGACTTCGCATTCCGCACGGCGGCAGCGTCGTATCGGTACTCATTTGTATTGGTGGCAGTTCTGTATTATTTGTTTATTTGCGAATGCCGTATACGTTGGAGAGCTTTGATTTTTTCCAATTCGGAGATAATGCGGAGAGCGTGGAGCTCCCGGCGATCGACTCCGCGAGCCAATCAGGCAGGCGTTCGTTAGTCCCCAGCGAGCCTTCCCGCTTGGTTAGGCAGGGCACGTACGTGGGAGTTTTCCAGTCGGTAGCACGGATTTTCTTTTAGATTTCAAGGAAATTGTTTTAAATCATCTTCGCAAAAATTATATTTTGTGAAATCGGAAGTCGGTTTTTACAAAAAAATTGTGTGTAGTAAATCTTATCTTTAAAAATACTTCTGGCACATATGACATATAAAATAAAAATAAATGTTTAATATTGATTACTATCAGTTAATATTATTTACATTATATCTAGAGTCAAAAATCCTAAATTAAATTGGAAATTCGATGGATTCGAATGGAAACCTAATTAACGTAAATACTATTTTGAAATATTAGTTACACAACAGAACGATGTTGTACTTAATTTTACTGATTAATGGTCAAAGAAATCATAGTAATTTATTTTAATGACTGACTCGCGCCAAATGATGGAGACGCGCTCGTCTATAATTGGAAAATGAATACAACTGCTAATATCCCTTTGTAATAAAAGTGGTCATGGCATGGATCCTAAAACTGATAATTATATATAGGTATATCTGTGTATAATACATATATACAGGCGGACCTGTAAACATATAATATATGTAAAAACAATGACAGCCATACGATAGAAACAAGAAATAACGATAAGTTTATAGTGCAAACTTATAGCCTTCAAGAATTAAATAAATTATTTTAATTCTTAAAATGCTATTCATACACTAAGGAAAGACGCGTTAACCCTTATCTTCTTAGGGTTAAACTTCTAGGTACAGAAAGGGATGTTTTTTACGTTTAATACGTTTGAAACAGATTCGATATTGAAATAAATCTTAGATGGGTAATGGTAATTATTACGTTTCTATAATAAAATTCAATGTAATCTACATTGACCATTCTCAAAACTAATGTTGTATCATATAATACCTTGTTCAAAAATATCTACAATGAAACGATGAAAGATTAATGTATTTTTTTCATTGTACTAATTAATAACACAGAGTGTCTTAACACTACGTTTTCCTCTTCCTAATCTGCCATGTGCAACGAAATGCTGAAAAAAAATATTAAATAACAAGAAATATTAAGCTCAACCCTAGTTATTAGTTATTGCTAATGCAGTTGCTCTATTATTTGACATACGGCTGTAGTGACCTTCATCAAAATGCTAAACCAATGTCGTTTTACAAGTATATTATATTTATAGCTTGCTGTTTAAATATATTGAAAATCTATATAAAATGTAAATTGTATGAACTGATTATCTTTCCACATTGAAAAACGGACAAAACGCCTGTTTTCCGAGGTACGCGTAAAGTTTTTCATTTTTACGAAAACGATAATTGAAGATTATTATAGAATTTTCAATGGTTTCTTTTCTTCAAAACTTTTCTATTAAGAATTTTTAAAGTATTTTTTCATACTGATTAAAAATATATAGTACACAAATAACAAATTCTCTAGACTGACTCTCCATTTTTTTGTAATGTAAGACAAAACTGCTGAATAATTGTTTTATTACATCTCAGTTACATCGTTTATTTAATAAAAACATGAACTAATGTTACCTAGATTAATAAGACGAACCCTACGTATTACCCATTTGATGAGACTTGACAGCCTACGAAATTCAGATTTTCTTCTATAGTGATATATTTTTAAAAGTTTATATGAATGTCTATGAGTGAAAAGTATTATGAGAGCACTAGTAAAGCAAAAACACTCTTGCTTAAATTTTAAGACATAGTGTAAAATATCGTTCGTATCTGTCAAAGTTACTGCAATGAATTAGTAAGGAAACCAGTAGAATATCCATGCAAATTAAATGTGATATTTTTATTAAAATTGATTGAATTAGTGCACTGGTAGGTACTTTATGTACAGGAAATTATTTTAGTTGCTAGTGTAGGCGTCTGACATTATTTGCCACGTGTGAATAATAATATTAAATGAAAAATATCACGACACAGCCAAGTCTTGGAGTAGTGACGAATTGCTTCTGGATTCAAATTGTTTCTAGAAAACTAAAGTTCATTAACGTCTTTCAATAACCGTGCCAAACAGAGTTTACTCAAAGTCACGCATCGTCCGTAGGCGTGATATGTATCAACGTGAAATCATCAAAAAACATCTTTTTATCTTTTTATTTTGTAGGTGGTAATGTTTATTTTTTTAAATATGTAGCTCGAAATTTTTTTATGAAATATTCCAGTTGAAATAAGACTAGTAATAAGATATGTACCTAATAAAAGATAAGTAAACGAAAAATAGAGTAATCACAGAGTACCATCAGAACAGCTTCACACTGTATCCCTCATGTTGCAGGGTAGGCAGAGGGAATCTAGTGTCTTTTTTTATTAGTTCAATACCACTACAGACAGTTGGTTCCGTATACTTTTGTCTAGTGTGCTCGGTTCCTCACTTTCCATCGATTTTTTCGAGACATTGCGTGTTGAGTGGCAAAACTCAACGCCTTACTTTATTGCTTTGGTGCCAGATCGAAGATATAATAAACAATAACTCATTCCCGGAAAAGGGAATTGCACCGACAACTATAGCATTACGGTAACACTCTTAGGCTCCTGCGGCACAACGGCCTCAAAACAATTAACCAATTTACTAAAGCCTACAGAGATAATGGTACCTATGCTACGACGTTTATATACCCTTCATCATTACAATTCAATTGAAATTAAAATAATAATTAAATAGCTAATTTACAAGTCCCAATAGGTCTTCACGTTCGGCAGAACCCAAAAAACATGGAGCTGTGCAAACATCATCAGCCAGCACTACGAACAAACAGGGCGTGCGTATGATTGTATGAGTACGTTTTTTCACATAGCCCAATAGCCCAATCAGCGCCAGTGCCAGTGGCAGTTGCAATTATCTCTCGCACCAAATCGAATTACGATCAATTCGGATTTGCGCGCATTCGAACGAATATAAAACGGTTTGCATTAAAATTTTGCGCGCGATGCACGGGATGCGTTCCCATTAGTCGGGTCGGACTCTAACTTTGTTTGTTCGCTTTGACCTGCACGTTGTGAGGCTTTATTGTGAGATATCTGTGGAATTTTTTGGTTGTTATCTTTATTGATAACGTACCTTTATTAACGTATTGCCTTTTCTTTTCAAAAAAACGAATTGATAAGGTTTGATGATATCAAATTCAGGTGATAAATAGAGATCGAAGTGTTTTAATCCTAGTTTCTTTTCTATAGGTACATAGGATGTGCGATATATTGGAAGCTGAAAAATACAATATTTTAAAATTAAAAAGTATTACGAAATTTGATCGTAGGTTTTAACCTGCAACTATTGGATACTCCGTCATCCCTAAACGCCCTAGACAATTAACGTAAACGTTCACATTCTGCTACTGTCGATATTTTTTGTACAATCGTTATAGCAAACAAAACATATCTTTTGCCAAAAAGATATTTACTATTTTTTATATTATTGAAAATAATAATATCTTCTTGGCAAATGATCATTCTTTTTATAATATCGAAAAATATTTGTCCACATACTTCACCTCGAATTAAAAACGTCTTAGATTTTCATTTCAAATTTAATCGCTTCGCCTACGTTCAAAATTGTATGAAATTTCAATTAAACAAGAAAAATGTAACTAACTTAAAAACACAAAATATAATTGCCTTTAAATTCTCTACATACCAAAAAATATATAAGGTATGACTTTTTATTGTCCAATATTTCAGGTATGGTTTCAAAATCGACGAGCTAAATTTCGGAAGCAGGAGCGGCTGGCGCAACAGAAGGCGGGCGAGGCCCCGGTTAAGGCCGAGGGCAAGCGGGATAAGCCGGGCTCCCCTGCCACGTCGCCGCATCCCGCACCGCCTACGCAGATCACACACCATTCTTTACCACACCTGTCTCCTCCTGATCTCAAGCCTATAACTTCTGCAGGTAAATACAGATATCAATTTATGCTTATATAGAATGATATGTATATAATTCTAGAATTCTGTGTTAAGAACATAATTTAAGAATTATTTTCAAATATTTATTCGGAAACTGTATAAGGAAATTGAAAATAAATAAGTAGCAAGTATTGTAATTTCTTTGATTGTTTCACTATATATCTACTTGTTCTATTTTTTTTATATTAAACAAATAATATTTCGTTAGTAAATAAATGGTATTTAGACAACTATTGAGCCTTGGACATTATTAGAATTATTATATTACTCTCGTAGTACTTCTCGTTTTATATGATAATCTGAACAATTTAAAAATAAGTAACTTCTTCTCTCTAATTTTACATTCTTCGGATTCCACCAGAGACATTATTATACGGTGTCACATCTTGCCTACCTTATCTTTCTAAATATTGCTATATATACTCGTAAGTTTTCATTGCAACATCTTTTGTGTTTGTAATTTGTTGAACACTTAACGTGTCAATGGACTCTACTTTTATATAGACAAAAAATCAAAGTTCAAATTGATTTGACAAGTAGACTTTATTTAAAACTTTAATTTTATAGCGGTTATACGGTTCTATTTATAATATTTGAGTTTTTTTATATTTTCATAGACATTGATCTTCGATATTATAAAGTTGTGAGTCATACATTCCGCCATATCGCGGCCCAATCGCACTATTTTAGCGACTGCGTGGGAGAACACAACAAGGCTGATTTCGACAACAGAAATGTGTGTCCTCAAAATAGAATTTAAAATTAGAACATACATTGAAATGTGATCGTCCAATGACAATATTTCAATTTGCATTTATTTTTAGACATAAGGAAATTAGGCCAAGTTCAACAATTTAAAAAAAAAAGAACTTTGACAGCCCTACTTGTAGATGTAGAAGAAATAAATATTTTAAATTTAGTTTCTAACAATGAGGCACATAATCATTATTAGTGACCATTAAACAGTTGTTAACAAGAATATAAAAACAATAAAATTGTAGATTTACACCGTAGATTTAACAAATTCTTATTTATCTATTGAATGTAATGCAGGATAGCTGCCAGCTAATGTAATAGATTGTACCATTGATTTTGAAAAGAGCAACTGTTGAGTTTCTTGCCGGCTCTTCTCAGAAGAACTGCCTTCCGAACCGGTGGTAGCTTTTTGTTCATATGTTCATTCGACGATTCAAAAGTGCTTATAATAATTGCCTATTTGAATAAAGAATATTTTGAATTGAATTTTGAATTGAATTATAGCGTAGACTGCAATATAAATACTTACAACGGAATATCAAAGAATAAGATCGTGTGGTAGGTGCTTGGGTGTCGTAGAGGGAGTATAATGACTTGTGGCTGGTTTAATTACATTACCGCCACCACGTCACGCAGAACCATGCCAGATTTTCGCTTCGCTTCGCCTCATTTGCGCTAATTGTGCGCGCGATTGTCACTCAGGCTTGAATAAACAACGGAGCGGCGGCAAGGATTAGGTGATTACCGCGTAATTGCGTTACCACGATTATTTCATATCCGCGAGCACCTGCACCTGCATTCTGATTTCAGATTGCCCTAATTGCAATTTAGTGCCGTTTCTATGTGTAACTAACGTTCATTTGTAATTAAGTTAAATTTAACGTTGGTAGGATTTGGAGATTTTAATTGAAGATATGTGATTTTGATTATAGAGTTTTCAAGGTTTAATTGTAACTTTTCTAAGTTTAGAAATTTGTAAATACTTTTTACAGTGTTCTTTTTAAACATATAATATTAAAAGATTAGACTAGGTATTTAATAAATATAATTAATGTATTTGTTACATTGTTCGCCTTCACAACTGAATTTTATATCGTTTTACTATATTACAAATTAATTTAATAAATTACAAATTAAATTAATTAAGAATTACCTTAAATATATACTGCTGATCAATTTAAAATTATAAAGATATGCTTTAACAATTAAAACTATGTTATAGAGAGTAATAGAGAACGAGATTATTTTCTTTATTTTCTAAATTAAGATTCAAAATATAATATAATCTTTATAATGCATTTCATTGCAACATCTTTTATCTATTATATTAAAAATAAGTTTAAGTGTGATTATTATAATAGGAAAAAAATAGTTACTTAGATTAAAAAAGTTATTTATTAACAAGTAATACAATCAACTCGACTCATTGCATGTATCTTACTTACATGATAGCTAGGAAGGTACTATTAACAAGATTTTTAAATTAATTTTACAGAAAATATTGAACTCTTTTCTTTCTGGCTTTATATATGATAGCAAACGGAAAGATAACTTTAACTTAATGATTTTACAACAAAAATGCTAGGATTTAAACAAAGACCATTCACGTATACTTATAATTTTGTCGTGATACGCATATCAATTTGTTTTCTTTCCTTGGTGTAAAAAGACACATATTTTGGAGATAAATACCTACTTTCAATATAAATATACCTAATAACATTTGATTGTTTTGCTTTTAAAAGACTATTAATTCTATATTTATTAAGAAACCGTATAAAAAATTGCCTGCCTATTAGTTCTAATCATAACATAATTTATAAACATATATTTTAGATGCTGTAATATAATTAATAACTGTACGTGTATTTATTACAGCTAACAAACTATGCGAGGAGCTTAACGGTGTAGGTAGCGGAGTCTCCGAGCCACCAGTGAGCGGCGTGGGGAGCGGCAAGTGGACGGGTGGCTGCGGTCTCCTGCGCCAGCCCACGGGGTTCCCGTTGCTGGGGGTGGCCCCACCCAATTATTTACTCTCGGACCATCTTGGAACCCTCGCTAAAACAAACAACCATCTTTTCTAATGGTCACAATATTTTAACAACCCGACTGCTCATCACCAATACAATCAGAAGTTCAGTCCTAGTGACTGATGTCAAATCATTGGTTCGAGGTTTGAGTTTCGGGAGATCAGAGCAGTGGTGGTAATACCGTATATGACAATTTAATGAACTTTGTGTAGTGAATTAATGATATAAAAAGTGAAGAATGACTATCCAAGTGCCAAACTATTGTGTCCATTAAATGTAGGTGTATCGCAATATTTAAGTATATAAAGACTTAGGTGTTTTATGTTATTATTGGAGAAGGAAGTGGGTACTCTTATTACTTATAATTTAAAAAATACGAGTTTTATGTGTAATTCGTTTGTTTTAGATATTCGATGATTTTATTCTGGACTTTCTTTATGAATGAATTAACTGTAATAAGGACATAGTTTTAATGTATATAAAGTATGTCGTATACGCCCTCTGATTTTTATATAATAAGTAATAAAAACTGTAACTATTTCATCATTTCTAGTCCTAGTAAAAATCATTTAAAATAATTCTGATATTAGCAGACGACTGCGTTGTGATAAGAACTATTAAATAGGTAAACGATAATCTAGTCAAATAAAAAACTTAGTCAATCCTATTTATTTATTTTTTTATAATTTTAATAATATTAATTATTTCTCAAAGATTTATTTATAAATTACTATTTGGTGATATTTTATAATGTTGTTCGTTTGTCATCAGTAATACAAAAAAAATCGAACAATATTGTAAATATGTATGTAAATTATTGTACATATGTATTATGCATTGTAGTGTTGTACCCTGAGTGTATGTAATAGTGCTGATGGCTATATGGAGGGTGTTTTAATAAAGAAATCAATAAATCCTTTTATTTTATTTCATATTTACAATACATATATTTTACGTTATTTTTAATGGTAAGGTTATTCACTTAAAATATCTATTTATTAAGTAGTGAGGCCAGTCGTGGCACAGGGCCACAAGTGTGTGACTGTAAGCGCGACTAGTTGTGGCCTAGTGGGTTCGGTCCCCACTCGACATCTATTTAAATTTATATTTTCATTTCTTCGTAATGCCCCAAGAATTCGGCGGAAAATGGGATGGAACGGAGTGTCTTAACATTAGGTTTCCTTGCCTACTCTGCTGTGTGCGGAATGCATCGTGATTTATTTTTAATTTTTTTTTAAGTAGTTTTTTTTAGAAATTTTCTGAAGGAAGACCGAAATTATCGGCCAGTATTATACAACTAATTTCATTCTTACATCATGTGCAATACTATTCCGTGAAATTATTTTATCATTGAAATACATTGTTCATGAAATGTTTTTAAATATTTTCAACACATTATTGGAGCGCCTTATTCAAAAGTGCCAGTAATTTATGATGCAAATTTATGTTTAAATTAGTTTATTCTTGCGATAATAATATTCGGAAACATGTATTTAAAAGATATTCATTTTTTATTAAACGGTTTTTTTATACTTTAATATCCAGTAAAAAGCTGGTTATATATTTATTTTAAAATGTTAAACGTAATGTACCTATACCTAAAACATTTCTACATGTAGTGAGTATACATATTGGATGAAACATTTAAATTATTTCATTTTTAATTCAAGTACTTTTTGATTTTTGTCATAAATACAGAAATGAAAATAAGCTTCTACAAAACTCGAAGCTCTTATACCAGTTACGATAGAATTTTAGCATGATGACGTTTGTAATTTATTTTTAGAGTGCACACAGATCTCTTTAGAGTACCTACTCAAAGAGATTATAAAATGCTATGAATACGAAGTACAGTTATAAAAAAGTTAAATATATTTCACAATTCACTTTCAACTTTTGTTTATCATATTGTTGAATATATATGTATATTTAAATATTATAAAATTAAAGTATGCATAAAACCGTCTATAACGCGTGGGGGATCGGCGACAATGATAAATCAGCGGGTTCTCAAAGGAGCGGTGGGCGGCCAGACGCCTTGGCGATGATGTGGCCCGAGCATCACGCCCGCCCTGACGGCAAGTTTTTGAGGTATACCTATTCAAATATCTTCGGTTAAAAAACGATACGATAATACACTAAAATAAGCTTTGTTTTTTAAGCTGTTCAGTTGTCACCTTAATGTTATACAAATCATGTAATAGTCTACCATTAAAGCCAGCAAAGCACCTGTAGCTCCTCTGGTGTTACAAGGGGTCGTGGGCGACGGTGATCACCATCAGGTGACCTGTACGCTCGTTTGCCTTGTCTTTTACCTATTACATATACAAAAATTATACAAAAATTATATTAGCTATTACTAAATTCTTTATATCCTTTCTGAATTTTGTTATAATTGAACTTTTTTAATGAATATTTTTCAACGAGGATTTTTTTTTAAATATTTATTCTTACAATTCTTAATTTTATAGTTAATGAGATTTTTTGTATAATTTTTACTTTATCTCTTACAGTTTCTTAATATATTTTAAATTAGGTATGTTTTTAAGAAAAATAGCATAGCATATAAATAGATAGATCATTAATTTTACCATTTAACATCAAGCTAAATTACTTAGAGATATTAGATACTATTTAAAGAGGATGAGGCAATGACATTATTAATCATTTATAAATACGTAAATTTCAACTTATGTCCCGACGTATAACTATAGAATCTTTACCTATAATAGTTTTTAGGTAAGCTATTATGGCAGTGGTACAGCATGTGATTGTAAACGCGATGGTTGTGGGTTCGATTCCCACTCGGAGGATCGACTAGTTGAGTTCCGCTACTCAACATACAATGTCTTTAGAATTCGGAGGAATGAGGGGAACGGAGTATCTTACATCTAGGTTCATTCTGCCTGCTCTGCTATAGGCAGTTATTACAAATTTAGGCTGTATTAAAGGTGAAGAAAAAAGTTATACATTCGATACTACTATATGTAAATAACAAGTAGATGATATAAAAGGAAACATAAAAATAGATATGCTTTCTCTGAATAATGTTATAGTAGCGCCTTTGAAAGAGGTTGTTGAGTCAGAAGCTTATTCCGTAGCCTCGTCAGCGGTGGGTTGTTATGCGCAAGAGTTTTCCAGAAGGGCGCAGCCTGCACGCTCTATAAATACGTGGCGTCGGTTTTCAGGAGTTCAGTCTAGCCGTGTTATCGGAAGAGTGATCATCACTTTACAAAACACAACACTTCTCACAAACATGTCTCTGGAACGCCAAGTCCGCGCTAAGGTCAGTTCACTAATAACTATTAATAACATCTGTAAAATATATTCTCTCAACAAGAAGCGGCTGAAATATTAAAAATCTTGTGAAAACTCATCAACTCATCTTTATTTTCACTTGATATGTGCCTAACAATATATTTTCTTCATATCTTTTTCATGGCTTTGAAATAAATTTTTATTATTTCTTAAGAAGTTCATAAAAAAATCGGGAAAGTTAATGAAAAATATTATTAACAACAAAATTCTACTTCTTGGCCTACAGCTCGCCTCCAAGCGCAGCCCTGAACAGGAAAAGGAGTGCCAAGAGTGGATTGAAAGCGTACTTGGCGCTAAGTTCCCCCCTGGTGATCTTTTTGAAGATGTGCTTAAAGACGGAACTGTCTTGTGTCAGCTTATCAACAAAATCAAGCCTGGCTCTGTGGCCAAGATCAACTCATCTGGTGGACAGTTCAAGATGATGGAAAACATTACCAAGTAAGATTATACTTATTTGCATAATTTAAATAGATATCTTTAAAAAAGACCCTAGGAATATTTATCTAAAGAATTGTCAACATTATTTCTTTATATTTTGGTATTTTTCGGTCGTATTAGAGTGGCGTAGAATAGTTGTGTGAAATTTTATAAAATTTGTATGCCAATAATATTAATGAAGTTTACCATTACAGCTTCCAAGGAGCAATCAAGGCATACGGTGTACCTGACATCGATGTTTTCCAAACAGTTGACCTTTGGGAGAAGAAAGACATTGCGCAAGTTGTTAGCACACTCTTCGCTCTTGGACGTGAGGTACTTAATCAAAATAATATTATTATTAACTACTAAAATGACATAATTTAGATGCTTTTAGTTCCTAAAAAAATCTTAACATTAGTAAACAAATGAGGCAACAAAATGTATTTTAGACTGTATTACAAACTCTTAAAGTTTACGTTGAAATTAACGACTTGGAAGTCGAACATGTTTAAGTTTATGATAAACATATATGGCTATAGCGGATGGCGCGTAACAAAATGTTTGGGTTCCAGACACGTTTACGAATTGAGAAGTTGAAACGCTGCCAATATAAACTAAAATTTACGATCTTCGCACAACATTACCTCACTTTTCTCAAATAGTTGTTCAAGGTCAGATGAAGAGGTGTCTTGTATCTAATTTTAATGGAGAATTTTTTTATAGACCTACAGGCACCCTGAGTGGAACGGCCCATACCTTGGCCCCAAGCCTGCTGATGAATGCAAGCGTGATTTCTCTGAAGAAGTGTTGAAGGCTGGACAGACTGTAATTGGTCTTCAAGCTGGCTCCAACAAGGGCGCTTCTCAATCTGGTCAAAACCTCGGTGCTGGCCGCAAAATTCTCCTCGGCAAGTAAACGCGTCACTCCAACGCCCTATAAAGTGATATTAATTTTAAGTTAATTTATACAAAACTGTGGATGCTATACTAAGACTGTAAGCTCTTCGTGTATGATGTGTAAGATTGCGTTCTCTTTAAATACAAGAAAACTCCAAAACTTACCTGTACCTGGTAATATCTTATACTACCCTTGTAGCTTCTAATTGGTTTTGTAATTAGCATAAGAAATATTATTTATTTCCATTTTATTATAGAATTTTTATAATAAAAGATTCTTTTTCTTAATTCTTTTGTTTCCTTTAACATCTCCTTGTCTTTTGCTTCCTTCAACAGGTAACATTTTATTTACTTTACCTTAAAAATGAATTGAAAATACATACTTTAATAGTCATAAAGAATGTTATAGATATTTAATAATGATATTTAATGTTCGAAACAATGTAAGCATGTATCAAGGCTTATAAAATAAATTTCGATAAATTTTTAATTATTTATATTTATTATTTGTTACTATAAAAATAAATGTATCCTTTTGTTTTGTTGTTCAATATAGAAGAAGAATTAAAATATTAGAAAAATATTACATGCATTTTATTTATGGCGTAAAAAATATATTTGAAATCAAAGAATGACGTGTGTTGAATTTATGTTGTCTCTATCTACCCTAATATATGCTGAATAAAGCTGAAAAAATACCATAGTAGAAAAATCTCTTAAAAAAATGCAAAAGGTGCATTTTACATGGAATTCGGCGCGTATGATATTTCCTTTTCTCGGTTATGCCTTTATTTGTACTATAAGTTCTAAGTTTTTGTCAAATTTCCTAATTGTAGGCCAACGAGAAATATCCTAAAGACTATACGGTAAATAAGTTTGACAAACTAAAATTTGCAGTGGCATACACTTATTTTAAATGAAATAAATTACAAACGTATATGCATTGTATATACCTACAAATTTTCAATTTCTCGGATATACTCCTTTCCATGTATTAAGTTCTAACTTCTTACCCAATTTCATATTTGTAAGTTCACGAGATATTCACTACAGGTTTTGTTTATGCGGTGAATTTCATACAAAATACAATAAAAACGATGCACAAACGCTCGTGTCTTTTAGTTGCGTCTATTTAGATGCTTAATAATTTATGTGCTGCAAGGGATGGCAGATCGGTTACGCAATATTAATTTGAGCTTGATACCTTCATGCTCTTCAGGTTGTAGCATGGTTTTGACAAACGGACAACAAGGAGATTTTGAGGTACGGGAGCCGGAAAAAAAGAAGACAGAAGATTCTGTCATGTACTATTCGAATAAAAAAACATATAAAAGATTTTTTTTTGAAAAATAGTGAACGCGTTGAACTCTATTTTGTCCTAATTTTAGGTACTTAGTATGTTCTTTTGAAACTGAAATCACAATTTTCACCTAGTAGGGAAAACAGAAAAACCTGTACATCCAAATTTGTAAACGACACTCCTTCCCAAATTTGAATCAAATTTGTTAAGAAAATATCAATGAGATATTTTCCTAGTGTGGCTTTCCGCCTAATTCTGGAGGCATTGCGTGATGAGTGGCGGAACTAAATGCCTCTCTCTCTTTGCCTCGACACCAGAGCGAACAAATGATATTAAATATTTAATTTCCTCGAGTGGGAATCGAAGGCACAAACTTTTACAGCTTTTACGTTTACAGTCACACTTTGTGCCCCTGCGTCACGACAAGGTCTGTCGTAGTTTTTACCACCATTTCTATCTTTCTAACGAAGATGAACAATACATTGTTTTTTATTACATTATACTTAATAGTAACAAGATAATACTATTACAGCTTTATTATTATTTGGCATTTTAAGAACTCTCTAAGCTTTCCACGTGACATTCGTCACATTATGCTGCAATTTACTTCGATATTTTTTAAATAAATTAGGTACTTAAATATATTTTATCTAAGTCATGTCGATGTATTTAATTATTTATATTTATTTATAAATTTTTCTACTATTAAAACTTTATACGCTAGTACAGCAAACTTGGCTTCGACAATCGACATACGTACATAAAATTATTCTTAGTACCTATATTCGTTGTAAACTAAATATACACGCATGCCATCTGTTCCCTACAGCCGTAAACGTATCCGTTCACTAAATCTCAAAATAACGGCGAGCCAAAATAACGGCGTTGCTTCTAACGAATCGTGTGCAACGCGGTCGTTATTCCCATTATAAGGACGCACGAAACCTTAAAATAGAATTGAGCCTGCCGTTCTCTATTTCATAGCGTGGGATTTTATTAATAGATTGCGTACTGTAGAAGCCTACGGAAGCCAGTCGGGCAGCGGTGGCGGAGCCTTCAGCACCTCTGCTCTGGCTGACTGTCCGCCAATAGATGGCGTTCGGTGTTATTCAAGTATTTCTAATATTTTTAGGCTCCGTTAGATGGAGCTCTACCAAAATTCTATCTTCTATCTATCTTTAATAACAATTATAAGTATTAGCTCGTAGCTTTAACATTCGTGAAACAGATGGCAGCGCTGGTAAGTTTGTTTTAATTTTTTTTTTTCTATTTTAACCGTATAACCGTATAGTTATAATAATAAGTGAAAATATCGATTTTCTTTAATTATATTATCGTCAAACCTACGAATATATAAGACTATAAGGAATAATTAAAATAATAAAAATGACATGTTGTGGGTTCAATTCAAATTTAAGAAAACATTTTCGTTGCTCTGGTATCTGGGGAAAGCGCGGTATTGAGTTTCGCTACTCATAACCCAATGCGGCCAAAATTCAGCGAAAACTAGGGAACGGAAGCGTCTTAATGGGAACAGAGTGTTGTAACATTAGTTTCTATTCATATGTTCTAGCTTTTTATTCATATGTTCATTCGACGATTCAAAAGTGCTTGTAATAATTGCCTATTTGAATTAAGAATATTTTGAATTTGAATTTCCCAAGTTTCCTCTGCATACCATGCTATTTGCAGGATACAGCGCGAATTAACAAAATACCTTTATCTACGGGCCGAAATATAACATTATGGTGTATTATATCAAAATAATTCATAACTATTTTTAGTAAATATATCTTTGTAATGGAAACCTTGAAGGTGATTTTTTAATGAATAAAAAAATGTTTATTTTAATTATATGATATTTAATATTTTTGAAACTTCAGAAATAGGTATTTAGTAGTATAAAATATTTTGAGGTACATAATATGTTTAAAAAAAGATGAATATATTATTGGAGAATCGGGATACACTTAAAACAATTTTAAATTCATACATCTTATTTTATAAAAGTAACATTAATGTACCTACATAGCAAAAAGCAATTAGAATATCCCAAAAATAAAAAAAGAATTTGGACATAGCAACCGCCTCTATATGTAATTATATGTATGTCATTGCGTAAAAATTTTCCTTGCCTCCTCCTATGTAAGATGTTCGATGTATATTTTTATTCGCGTCCAAAACTGGCTCATGTCAGCATATCAGGAGTAGGAACTACTAATCGCAGTAAATATAGCCATGACTCTCAAAATACCGTCAACCGCGGTGTACGAGCATCCTTAAGCTTAATATTTATTATATTAATAATTGATTGGGTAGCTAAACTAAGAAAAGTAATCGTATTTTTTTAATATATTTTTTATTTTTTTATCGTAAGTATGGCAATATCGCTCAAATTGCATTAATTTATTCTACTTTTCGATATGAAACATAATAAAGTCTATGAAACAAAATATACCTATATGTTTAAATTAAAAGCTTTTTTAGTTAAATATGCTTGCAATATATGAACCTATTGAATTTAAATCAGGATATTGCATTTTACAATAGGTTAACCAACAGTAAATTGTCGTTTGTTTAAAATAAATCCAAACTACCGGTGGTTGACTTGCCTACCGTATTAATATCGGGACTATAGTAACTTATATAAGTTTATATTTCTTACTCATTTTATATGAAATTAACAATAAATAGAAATTTGTAATGGTTTTTTTCTATAGAATATTTATTAGATTTTTTCCTTTATTTATATTGTAAGTTCTCACTTCGTGCTAAATTTACCTATAGGTCAACGGAAAGTACTCTGTAGATTTTTATTATTTTATGCGGGATAAAGTGTAGATCTGAAAAAAAAAACAAACAACAATTTTCAAAAACATTTTTTTATGTTGTGTTGAGTGGGCACCCAATCGTTTCTCTTTTAGTTTGTTCTAAGAATAATGATCATGTTAAATTTGCAAAACGTATTTCTACAGGATCTAGCGAAATGCTGATGTAAGTGCTGATGCCCAGCACGTGTGTACGCATTAGTTACCAGTGTCAATATTAAGATTGTTATAAATAAATTCAACATTAGTTTGTAAAGTAAGATTTAAATCTTATTTTCCTAATAATTGTAGTAAAATTAGTATGTTAATATCACACGTAATAAATATAAAGATTACCATTAAATCTAATTATGTTTTGGCAACATTTAACAAAATATGATTGATTCCATTTCATCATTTCATTTATTTTTGGTACCTAGTTAATATTTTTAGATCACCCTGATCCATCTCGTAGATCCCTTGTTTTTATTGAAAATATTTAAGATAATACTGGTCGTATTTAACTAGTCTTAGGCCAAATTTCAAAATCTACAATGGTTCAATGTAATTTGAGCAACTTTAAGAACAGACCTCACGGATAATTTTGTCTTTTCAATTTTCAGTTGAGAAAATTAATATAAATAATAAATATACAAAAGAAAACTAATGGTGTTTTAAATACTCCGTTGAGTGTTTATAAAACTCCCCACCACCACGTAGGTACAGTCGGACAGTACATATGCAAATGCTGCTCCTCCGAGGCTACGTGAACATCAGTGTGCATAATTTGCATATATAAATAATTTAAGACCCTATTAATACAATTTATCCTTTTACAGTAAAGCAAACAAATTATTTCATAATTAGTCATCGAAAATTATTGCAATCACGTTTTGGCACAGACATTACATCCATCTCCATGACTCCTGTGTTCGTTTGACATTGAACAGAACTTTTAAATATATGTGACACACTCGATGGACATTTGTCTTCTCGCGTCATACAGGTAAAACAGATCAGAAGCTGTCAGTCAACGAACCCACTATTCCTTTCTTCAAAGGAAATTCAATTAGCTTTAGTACCTAGAGATCCTATTTTCGGTAGCTATTGAGGATATGCAACATACGTATATAAAAACTACATTTATTAATCATAAATAATATTTTTCATACTTATCAACTGACAAATATGTGTAATATTTGGACAAGTATAAAAATTTTATACGTTTCTAGACATCATCCTTATTTTAATATCTGGAAAAAACTGTTAGAAAATATGAAAATTGTCAAATCTATTTTTTATATTACTAAGAAATTCACCAAACACTGGCCACTTATGTGTGCCGCTGGCTTTCTAAGCCCGAAATAACTCTGTAATGTCCGCAACATTTTGTCAGGAAATAACGTGTTCTCTCTTTGTACAAGAGAAATTAGGTCGAACCTTTATTATACAATCGAATGTTTAAAGTTAACTTCATTTCGAAATCCAATTATTAAAGTTTACATACGACTTTGAAGAACAATAATGTATTTTTTCATAGTAAGAGACTAACTCAACTATATTTAATTATTCTTAAAACAGTACACTGTTACACTTACACACTATTTACAATACAGAGAAGATAAGAGAATTCATTGTTGTGTCTTAGAGTTAATAATTTTGCATATTTTGTAAAGAAATTAATTCACGCCATTAAACCAAAGGGAATCCAATATGGATGCAGATCAAGCAGATCACACTAAAGGGTAAAATGGAACCGTTCATAGTTTAATACAGCCTAATCCAGGAGATTCTTTCGCAGACAAATTTTGCATCTTCATCGTCGTCATCAATACCAACCAGTACAACTTCAAAGTTGTACCAATTGAGCACGACATCCATCTTTCGTTTGATTATGAGAAGAGCAAATGGGATCAATAAATACATCCTCCTTTTTTCTTATTAAAAACATACAAAACGAAAATGCATATTTAATAACTACATTAATAAATATTTTGCTACATTAGATCTTAATTTAAATTAATAATTAATAATATAAATAGTTATCTGTTAGGGATAATCCAGATTTAAAAAATACAATGAATACTGCACACCTCTGAAACGTCTATAGCGTTACTGTTGTCTAAAAGTAGTGTATGAAATTTTGATACAGCGTAGGCGGCTACCTACAGTGAAGATGAGTAACACGCGAGGAGTTCTGTAGAGCTGAGTAAGCAATGCTTTTCACGTTATTTTAGCAACAGCCCACGCGCCCGGAGACTGGCCACACCTGCGATAGAACCGTAAACACCTGAATGTTTCTCGATTTTTTGCATTCCATCAACATTCTAACCAATTATTTATTTAACTTTATTTTCAGATATTTTATTATTCTGAGTGAATTTAGTTTTAATATTAATGGTTGTATATATAGATAATTTTGTTAGGATATTTAAAATATTTATAATGGGAGTAGCAATTTGACCGAATACCTTGCCTTTGTTTAAGTAATTGCAATGCTTTAAAAAAAACTTAGAAATTTTAGCATTCCTACATACGGTGGCGGTAGTCACTACGAGTCACAAAGGGGCGTGAATGATATGGAAAGCTTTGAAAACTTGCCAAGACTCGATTTCTCAGACATATTTTTTTAATTTTACAGCCATGTGATGATATAACGTTATAAAAATTGTAATCTATAAGCTTCACTTTAAAAATATAATATACAATTTACTCAAAACGGAGCGCCAAGCTCTCACTCTACGTTTTTCGCCTCGTCTACTATCATCAAGCTCTCTCTTTAGACATACTCCTCCTGGGGACTTTTCTACATCAATTTCCTACTTCCTTCTTTCCTTCTCTATTAAACATACTGCCCTATATATATCACTTCATTCATTTGTTCTAATTAATTGTTAGGTTTTCAAAATATGTGATAAGATTTTTTTTAAATGTAAATTAAAATTTAAGCATATTCAATTTTATTTCATTTCGGGAAAATTTATTACGGAGTAGGCAGAGGACATGGGAACCTACTGTTAAGCTACTGTACTGTTTCCATTTCCTATTTTTTTTATGCCGAATTGTAGAGGCATCTTGTGTCGTTCATGAACATATTAAATATTCTATTTCCTTGTGTGAATCGAGTGGGAATCGAACCCACAACCTGTCGCGTTTACAATCGCTTGTGCCCTTTTGCCACGACTAGCCTCAATTTCAATATTTCAATAAAGCTATTTGTGTTTGTTAAGTTCACAAATATTACGTACATGCCTACTTATATGGAAACCAGTTGCAAATATGGTCAACGCTCTATTTTTGTTAAGCAACCTTGTGCTGGACACCATGTGCGTTCTAAATTGATACTCTTAACTCTTGAAACAGTAACTACATACCTACGGCTTAACTTTCATTTTTAAAATTAAAAGTTTAACTTAAATTTGATAATTTGTAAAACATATTATAACCACTGTTTTAATTTTATTTTGAGCAAAAACGAAAACAAATTGGAGTCAAAGTATATAGTAATTTGTTTCAAAGAAATTTGACTAGAGCAACTACCACGGTTGGTAACTCCTAGAAAGCGTTCAAGACTCATTGGAAATCATACGTGATGATATTTAGTCATCCAGATTCTATACTTTAAAAGCTTTAACCATATTATACCTACCTACTGGTAGAATTTCCAATTCCAAGAAAAACATATATGCTTAAAATTTGATATTAAAGTAAACGACTATTTGAGCTTACCAATAAAATGACAAAGAATATATTTAGAGTTTATTGTACGCAGTAAAAATACTTACTAAGGAGTAGTATAACCGATAAATCTTCATATGTAAGGTCTTGGCCTGTCTAGAACATTCAATTCATTTCTAGAACGTAGGTACTTCGAAGGTAATACTAGTAGAATCATTTCGAATTTAGTTAGTTAGAAAGAGGAGAGTTCCTCGGAGAGTGGGGATGAGCTTCAATGCGTATTTCAAAAGGTGCCTGTGACACTTATTACCTACACCAAGGTTGCAAGGTTTCTCTGAGCTCCTGAGCCTAATATCGGTATATCGAATCAAATATCGTTAAAAGATAAACCGAGGGGATGCATGTGAAACTAAAAAAAATTGAGCTAAGTATGTATCTGCTAAGTTTAACTATAGATAGAACAGATATAACGTATTTAGGTACAAATCCCTGACTAACACATGTGAGTGTAAGTATCTAGAGATATTTTCAGGAGGTCTGGCCTCCAGTGGTGTACATGATTTAATGACAGACACTTCACTCACTATACGATATTCAGATTGTAAAGTTTCTTTTTAATTATAGATATTTAGGTACTCAGAACATTTTTTTTTGTAGATTTGAGGCCTATTACTTTACCTAAACCCCCCTCTATTACTATTTTGTAAATATATTCAATGTACAGACGCTTTTTACTTCTTTATTATATATAAGGATGTACTACTTATTAAAAAATATGATTATAATTCGTACCCAGTTCTTATATGTTTGCAAGATAATATTTTTTACATGCCACACTTTGCATATTGCACGCATGATGTTATTTTCGTGAAAAATATTAATAGATAGGCAGGTGTTCTGAAGTTGGCAGCGCACGTAGCACTGAGATCCACAACTGGACTAATTGTGTACCTAGTAAAAATATTTCATTGTTTATCAATAGTACTTCACCATTGTCTTAAAATTTATAAAGGGAAGCAAAAAATAAACCTAGAAACTCATATTCTAATAGTTTTTTGGCTATAACCCGTAATGAGAAAGTAGAGAAAGTTCACTACTATAAAAATACGGTCAAGTGCGGTCGAACTTGTCCCCCGAGGGTTCCGTAGCAATTTGGACGGGCGTATTGCACTTATTTTGTATGAAATCAACTACAAATACACGTTTTTAATTTTAAGTGTATCATGTAGAGAAAGTTCACTACTATAAAAATTCGGTCAATTGCGGTCGTACTCGTCCACCGAGGGTTCCGTAACAATTTGGACGGGCGTAATGCACTTATTTTGTATGAAATCAATTACAAAAACACGTTTTTAATTATCGTTTTCTATGAAATAACTAAAGTTTTCACGTTTCAAATTTTTTCCTTTATTTATAATTTAGTTCTCATTTCGTGCAAAATTTCACGCCATTTTATTGGTGTTGCCCACGGGATGTACCATATAGGTTTTGATTATGCGGCGAATTTTATACAATTCAGCAAAAACTATGAAATAAATGCTCTCGAATGCTAAAACGATAGCCCAGCAGGGCCGTGCCTACCCCAGAATAGTCTGGTGCCCACCCCAGAAATTTTACTAACAAAAAATCTGCCTAGAAAAATTTTAAAAAAAGTTTACATGAACATATCTGTCCAAAGGTAAACTTCAGGCCACCCCAGAAAATATATCTAGATACATCAATGGGCACACAACGGTCATAAGCATACAAATATTTATTTTTGTTGTTGTGACTTGTGAGAACGCAGCCTTATCACAAATATTAGAATACAAAAATAAAAATGGCAATAGTGACCAATGGCCATTGTTTGATCTTGCCAAATTTATGAGTCAAACATATTGTTATATTTTTGTCTAATGATGCTGAATTGGGATTATGACTCAAATGCATATATCTATATTAAATAAGAATAGACGTTTCATTACAAATAGAATTCATCATTTTATGACGTTATAGATTATTGCACCTACTTATAACTTATAATTAGACATTGTTATGATAAAACTTCTTGCAGTCTAAGGCGACATAAAATATTTATTTTTCTGCTTGAAAACTTTTTAAAATTTAAGCCTTAATTTAATAATTAAGGCTATGCCTCTAATCAGGCAATGAAATAGAGTATGGACGTTAATGTAGAGCAAGATTTATATTAATATTATATACAGCAATATTTTGAAAATAAATTATAATTATATATTGGTAAAACATATAAAATTTCATTGTATCTACATTTATTTCACTTTTGATACCATTTACGCTTAACATAACAATACCTTATTTTTTCATCTACTATACCTACTATAAATTGTAATAGTATTTACAGTAGTAAATACTATTACAATTTATTTTTTTACGTGTTTCCGGCATAAAACACAGAAGAAAGAACGTAGTGTTAAGAACTCCGGTTCCATGATGACCCTTCTGTTTCCCAATTTAAATAAATTCTTATCAATTTCATATTAATTTTTTCAATATCAATATTGCAAGAAAGAAACAATCTAAGGGCGAATCTTCAAAATTATTATATATATTTCTTTGAACAATACTGTAAAGCTAAGCTAAGCAAAAACGGAATTAAATAAATAAATAAAAAAATGGATAAAATAATTTACAATTATGTTACAGAATACTAAAATGACACAAAAGTCTTAGCACTTTTCTACCCACTAAATTGTTAACAGCTGTGTAAAAATTGTAAATAACATTTTAATACCTATTGGATGAAATAAATTTAATTCAAATAAAATATTTACCAAATGGAACGCCACATCAAGAATGTTAGGTTGTACAATTGTATGTATTTTAAACCTACAGTTGGATAGAATAATGAACGTTATATGAATTCTTTTGTAAAGGTTGTATATTTGAACAATACTGTATATATAATTAATGTTTATAATGTATCTTAGCATTTAATTTAAATAATTCCCTTTTTATTAAGTAATATTATCGATTACTTATTTACCGATAAAATACAGATATAAAATAGGGCGCTCAAATTAAGAAGAATAATACTTCAAATCAAGTTTTTAGGGAACCCCCTGCCTATCCTATCTTATGATATATATACAGGGTGTCCCAGGAGCCAACGATAAAACGAAACCAGGTGATAGACCAAGTCGTGACAGTTATGAGAAAAATATAAAAAAAATTCTTTGTCATGTATTTTTCATATTATATTGATTTTAAAAAATATCACAAAAACCGACACCCTGTGATGGTTTTTCACGTCCCTGGACTACAAATATTACTCTTTCTTCATTTTTTTTCTGTAATGTAATCATGATTAACCCTTCTGTGAATTACAGTTTAAGATTTAAACATACCTGCATCAGTTTTCAATAAAATGTGGTGTTTTTGCCAAATATTAAATTCAAAATATTTACTACACCCAACTTTAACCGACTGTACTATAAAAAAAATGTACTACACTGTTTTTGCAAGTAACTTTAAAAGTTGGCGCATTTAATCTGGATTCCGAAATGGTACGACACTTGCTGGATTACTTCTTTGTTGAAGAGAGAAAAATCGAAATACACGATAATCGGGATGACGTTCAGCTTTTTGGTATCTTTTCCGATACATTCTAGCTGCAGCATTTGCGTTACATAACCATTCTCCATGAATGAAATGCATATTGGCAATGTGTCAAAGACCGAGTATATCGCCTGCGAGACCCCCGGATCGAGCACTGTCCTTATAAGTCCTGGGCCAGCCCCTAAATCGGATAAGCGTTGCCTGGGCTAAGTGTTTAGTTTAGGGAGGTCACTGGTGTGGTCTGTGATCGCAGGATACCGTCCAAACTCTTATCCGTCTTATAGAGATCGTGATCGATGACTCCAGACTCGTGCATGACTTAGCCCAGGCAACGCTTATCCGACTTAGGGCTGGCCCAGGACTTATAAGAACAGTGCTCGAGTCCGGGCTCTCGCAGGCCATATACTCGGTCTTTGACACGTTGCCAATATGCATTTCATTCATGGAGAATGGTTATGTAACGCAAATGCTGCAGCTAGAATGTATCGGAAAAGATACCAAAAAGCTGAACGTCATCCCGATTATCGTGTATTTCGATTTTTCTCTCTTCAACAAAGAAGTAATCCAGCAAGTGTCGTACCATTTCGGAATCCAGATTAAATGCGCCAACTTTTAAAGTTACTTGCAAAAACAGTGTAGTACATTTTTTTATAGTACAGTCGGTTAAAGTTGGGTGTAGTAAATGTTTTGAATTTAATGTTTGGCAAAAACACCACATTTTATTGAAAACTGATGCAGGTATGTTTAAATCTTAAACTGTAATTCACAGAAGGGTTAATCATGATTACATTACAGAAAAAAAAATGAAGAAAGAGTAATATTTGTAGTCCAGGGACGTGAAAAACCATCACAGGGTGTCGGTTTTTGTGATATTTTTTAAAATCAATATAATATGAAAAATACATGACAAAGAATTTTTTTTATATTTTTCTCATAACTGTCACGACTTGGTCTATCACCTGGTTTCGTTTTATCGTTGGCTCCTGGGACACCCTGTATATGCTATGAGCTATATAAGCTAAAACTTAAAGGTAAAAAAAATATTTTTTTTAAAACTGTGGGGGTAGTAGCGAGGGCGAGGGTACGAGGGCGGCGCGGGCGCCCCTCCACTGGGGCCGTGTGCAACTCGCACATAGACTACGGTGGTGCGCTGCCCTCGCGCATCACTCGACCTCCGCGCACCTCAGTCTCGGCACCAACGCCCTGAACTGTATACGCGTCCGGGAGCTCGACTCTCGTAGCGACTCGACGAACAGGTCCGTGATTTGTGAAAGTGACATAATCCTAACAAAACTTAACCTAAGCGCGAGTGATTTTACGATTATTTCTTTATGCGTTCTATTTATAGAGTTGCATTGCCGCTCCAGCGTAACTTTACCTGGACGCCCCAAATTAGGAGCGAGCGCAGCCCACGCGCCGCCCGCCTTATATTCCGCTTCCTTTCGTGAACTTCCACGGAATTAGGCAAACGTCTTTAAAAGCTTACATATAGATTAGGTACATGTGCGGGTTGAGCAATACGGTGCAAGTTTTTCATGTCAGTGATGCAGGCGACTTGGATTTAAGCCAAAGCGTGCAATAAATGCAGCACTAAATGATTATATATTGATTTATTCTGGCTCTAGAATTTGTGTTACTGTAACTGGAACTTCGAACGCTAATAGGTCTATAAATCACCATACGATAATATTTCCATCTATATTTTGCTGTTTATATTTAACTATTTGAAAATAGGTATAAAAGGTACAATTTAAAAAGGAAAAAAAATAGATTGAAAGAATTTAAAGAACAGAAAAAAGTATAGAATTAGAAAATAAGTATAGAATAGAATTGTAATGAATGAAAAATCTTGATTAAAATGTTTATAATTTCTTTCCAGGATAAGTTAAGCGAGCACAATGCCTTTCAAACCCGCAGATAACCCTAAGTGTCCGAAATGCGGCAAGTCCGTATACGCGGCTGAAGAACGTGTCGCCGGTGGACTCAAATGGCACAAGATGTGCTTCAAGTGCGGTAAGCTGCTTTAGAACTTAAGAGTGCGAAAAATAAAAATAACGATTTTTTTTTGGCTTTGCATTACCAAGTATAAAAAGATATTGTTATTATTTTTTTTTATTTTTATTAGGCTTTATAATATTTTTATCGCCTACCACCTCTCACCTCATTAAAATTATTTCCTACTCCTTATGGAGTAGGTAATAATTTTACTGAACCTCTTATGAGGTTCAGTAAAAAACCCATAACCGAAATGTTGAAATCAGAATGTGTCAATTTTTTTACTTATTAAGTACCAACCCTCTTATTACATGTTTTACTTTTTTCCTAGGTCTGTGCCAGAAATTGCTGGACTCTACTAACTGCTCAGAACACGAAGGTGAACTTTACTGCAAAGTTTGCCACGCACGCAAGTTCGGACCTAAAGGCTACGGATTTGGCGGTGGTGCTGGTTGTCTTTCCATGGACACCGGTGACCACTTAAAAGGAGAGAACGCGTAAGTACAATATTCATTCGAACTCCCGCCGCCCGCGCCACTGAGGGTCTTTCCTTATCTAAGGTCGCTACGACGACCGGCCTACGGGCCCGTACGTAACAACATTAACCGCGTGTACATAATCTCATATAAGCAGAAAGTGCGCGCTCGGCTGTAAATTATGCGCTGCCCGACACATGCATGACCAGTCTCCGTTTATGTCGCAACAGGAATTGAGCGCGAGCAGCCGTCCAGCAGAGCTAGCGGGACGCCGACACACATCTCGGCCATCCAGCGGTGCCTCGCGATCGCCACTGTACTTACATTAAATTATTTTAGTTAGGATTATTTAATCGCTATCGCTTAATTTATTTTGTTTATCGGTCTATATATTTATAATTTATAAAAAAATGTAATAAAACAAGTCGACTACCAATTCCGAGTTGTTAAATGGGAATGTGGTTGAGTTCAATGTAAGTTCAAAGCTTGTCGGCAGCGACTTGTATTGGCTCTTCACATTTCCCCCTAGATCCTTTTCTTCCTGATCAGGGTGATCCGAAAACAACAGAATAACGGTGAGAACCCAGTTTAAAGCCTAGTCTAAGCACGGCTTCGTAACGCTCAAGTCGCACCCTAAACGCATGCAAAAATATTGTCATTCTTATTATTCGTAACTTTCTTCGCAACTTATCCAAACTAACCAAACAAAAGTTAACGCTTATCATGTACTTAATAAAACCAATGTATGTGATGGGATAAGGAAAGCGCCCTCTGATAAGACTTTTGTAATATGTATAGGCTAATAACGAGCCGGCAAGGTGCGGGCGGTCGGGAGCCCTTACCTTCTCCCATTACGGCGGAGGTGCGCCGCCGGCATCATCTGCTTTGCTGTCATCCGTGTGATGTTTTTATAAGAGTGGTTGGAAAGCTTCAGAGCTCAATGGGCTTTTAACAATTCTTATATTGCTCAACCAGCTCTCTCTCACTGGTGGGCAAGTAGTTTCAATTATTCT
This sequence comes from Heliconius melpomene melpomene, assembly GCA_000313835.2. NCBI lineage: Eukaryota > Metazoa > Arthropoda > Insecta > Lepidoptera > Nymphalidae > Heliconius > Heliconius melpomene. The sequence continues at coordinate 91,023 of HE669976.1, forward strand.
GTATACATACAGGGGCGTAAGAACCAATGGAGCATGCTTGGAGCCGCGCGTCATAGCAAAAGCACCACCAGGTGAAGGCTGTCCACGTTGTGGCGGCTATGTGTACGCTGCTGAACAAATGTTAGCTCGCGGGCGGGTAAGATTCTCAATACAAATGTTTAGATACTTATTTCTAAAGTCCTTTAAAAATTAACAAACATAACATTATCATAATTTCTCGTCTCTACTTTGAAGCTAAAAATCATTAGAAACGTAAAGAAACATAATTTATTTCACAGTGCTACTCTTCCTGAACACAAGAGTGCACTCAGCTTTTTAACATAATATAACAACGTCGATTGTACCGTAGGGATATCACAAGCGATGCTTCAAATGTTTAACATGCAACAAGTGTCTAGACTCAACTACGCATTGTGACGGACCAGATAAAGAAATATATTGTCGAGGTATTTCAGCCTATTATATTTAATACCCGATTGCCCTGTTTATTGAGAACAGTTTGGGTTTTAAATACAAGTGTCATTGTGGTAACCGCGTGTACCCACCTGTAGTACCTACCCACCCTCGCATGGTCAGTCCCATACCCTCATTATTCACTGTATGTCCAGGCGTGGCACAGGGAGTGTTTCAAATGCGGCGACTGCCAAAAGCGGCTGGACTCCACCAACTGTTGCGAAGGCTCTGACAAAGATATATACTGCAAAGGTTCGTTCCTCTATCCAATTTGCATCACAGCTAACTTCCCATAAATGTTTATGTTTTAACTATAATTAAATCTGTTACGCATTTGCTTTTTGTCATTCTCAGTCTATTTTAAATTATATTATCCTAAAATTATTTAACAATCAGCATGGATATTTTAAGTTCATATAGGTACTTAATATAAATAAAAGTATTTTTTTTCGGTTTTAGTTTGCTACGGCAAGAAGTTTGGGCCCAAGGGCTATGGCTACGGCAAAGGAGCCGGAGTTTTACAAAGTGATCCTTATGCAAATGGGTAAGCTTATTATATCTTTAACAATTATGTTTGGAAATTTACTAGAAATATATTAATTAGACAATTATATACTAAGCACACAATAAACTTAGTATAAAATGTTATCATAAACAGAATATACTTATCTCATTATATTTATACTAAAATATAACGTAATCTCTATAAATATTGTGGTTACTGCATGTCAAATATCATCATCTCAGGTTACGGACAGGTTTAGGTTATTTCCATCGGTACACTTTCATAAAAACAGCTTATAATACAAACAAGAGATGGCAAGTAGCCAACGTGAAAATAGAACGCGCTGTCCGTTCTCGAACGAACTAATTCGATACATATACTTAGGTAGGCATGGCTAGTGGCTAGCCACGCGCCTTACAACACGTTTAATCTGATGCATATTCCACTCAATTATAACGTTTATTTATAGAGCGCATACGATCTATTCTCGCACACAATGTGCATATACCCTAATTATGCTACTATAATATACGGTAAACGGAATTAGGAATAATACAGAAGGCATTAAATATATAATATTAAAATCAATTGTAAATATATATTTTTACATAATATATTTAAACTTTGGGAGATGTATCTCTTAGCCACGTCTATAAGATTTTTATGACAATATTAATAATTGTATTTCATACAGTGACCAGGCGCCTAAAACAACGGTGATCGATACTGCTGCTATAAAGGCACCTCCTGGCAAAGGCTGTCCTCGTTGCGGTGGTGTAGTGTACGCAGCGGAGCAAGTCTTGGCTAAAGGCAGGGAATGGCATCGTAAATGCTTCAAATGTCGCGATTGCACTAAAACTTTGGATTCTATTATCGCATGCGATGGACCAGATTCTGATGTTTATTGCAAAACTTGCTATGGAAAGAAATGGGGACCCCACGGTTACGGGTTCGCTTGTGGCTCTGGATTCCTTCAAACTGATGGTTTAACGTAAGTTGTAATATTTGCACCCTTGTGACACGTTTTTTCTAATCATAGTAATGTTTTTTTAATTTAAAATATTTACTTTTTTAGTGAAGACGAAATCTCAGCTAACCGTCCTTTCTACAATCCAGACACCACCTCTATTAAGGCACCTAAAGGACAAGGTTGCCCACGATGTGGTGGTATGGTCTTTGCTGCTGAGCAACAGTTGGCTAAAGGAACTGTAAGTATAGATTTAAAAGTTAGAAAATAGTTTTCTTTATTTTGTAAATTGTGAAGATAAATTATCCTTATTTTCTGTACATGTAGATGTGGCACAAGAAATGCTTTAACTGCGCTGAATGTCATCGTCCACTGGATTCAATGTTAGCATGTGACGGGCCTGACAAGGAAATTCATTGTCGTTCCTGCTATGCAAAGCTATTTGGACCTAGAGGCTTTGGTTATGGCCATGCACCAACACTAGTTTCCACAGATGCTGAGCCAGCTATCACATAGTAAGTTATAAAATAATTAATAGATTTTACTTAGGTTTTATATGTATAAGATTATACTAATTAAACACTTACTCTACAGTACAGAACAGATGCCCTTTACTGGACAAAAGGCTGCAAAAGGACAAGGATGTCCTCGATGCGGATTCCCAGTGTATGCTGCAGAACAAATGCATTCAAAGAATGGTACATGGCACAAACGGTGCTTCTCTTGTGCGGATTGCCACAGATCTCTTGTAAGTATAAATGTACTATAATACATGTTAAGAGCTTAGTAATTTATAAGGTTATTTGAAACAACAGTTATTCAAAAAGAATTTATTTATTTACACAATTATATTAGATTGGTTTTTAAAAATCCTCGATCATCATCTTCTTCTTTCATTAGATGCGTGTTTAAGAATTCTTCTACAGAATCAGTATTCCATTTTTCAATTGCTACCGTTTCTCTTACAATACCATCCTTATCAAGGAGTTTAATGATTGGGTCTAGGCCACGTAAATATTTGATTTGTAAATTAGGAAACTTAGCTGGCCTATCACTTTTTACAAAAGCTTGAATTTGTGGATATGCTGGAAATTTACATGTGCATACTTCGAGTATGGCTTTCGCATATTTCTTTTCTTTTGGCGTCGACTCATCATTATGACAGCATTCCTTGCAATGTTCCACTAATTGATCTAAGCTAAAGTCTTTCAGTTGATCACATGAAGAACATAACAGATTAGATTTAATGAAGCCCAATGAGGCACAATCTTCTGTCGAAAATTCTGCTGGACTATCTTGAGCGAAATATATTACGAAAATAAACAGCACTTTTATGATTCTACTAGCCATTATACTACTAGTTATTATACACACAAAAAATTGCTATATCTATTTAACACTATTTTTGAATGTTCAATTTCATTAAAATAGGAGAAATTTATACGTCAACATGACAAATGACAACTAGTACTGAATCAGTGTTTCGATAATCGACATGCATTATTCATTTTTCTCACAGATCATTTAAAAATAGATATCGATTCAACTAGTAATCATGTGAACTTGCTGACTAGAAAAAATAAAAAAGAAACTTGTCTAAATGCAAAATTATTCTTGAGTGTATTATTAGGGAAAATTAAATTTACTAAATTTATTTTTATTTCAGGATTCCACTAATTTGAACGATGGACCTAACGGTGAAATTTACTGCCGTGGTTGTTACGGAAGAAACTTCGGACCCAAAGGTGTTGGATACGGATTGGGTGCAGGCACATTGACTATGGCCTAATTTACTATGAAGCAGGGCTTTATAGTAATAAAGAATGTGTGGAGCGAGAAAGGAATCTATTCTATTGCATAATGATACATTCTGTTCATCATACCATGAATTAAACTGGTTTTAATCTTGGTTGATATTACCAAATAAGACTCATAAATATAAAAGATTTCAATGTATGATAAGAAAGATATTTTATGATAGGAAAATATAAATTAAGGTTACATTCCTTTCATATGTACAAATTGTGATGAATGTGTTTGGGCCCTTAGTTTATAAATTCATCATAAAATATTGTAACGTATGTAAGTTGCATAGAATTTATCATTAATTAGTAAGTATGTAAGGTAAATACTTTTTAAAAAAATAAAGAAAATAATAAAAAAATGAACATCTTTTAAAAATGGCATTGTGATTATATCCTCAAAATATCATTTTTAGATATGAGGGTAAACTATCCTGTAAACGCGGCAAAGATTGTAAAATGCAATCGTTTCGACCGACCAGATCTTGAATTTAAGGTCTGAAGCTATTATATACACCTATTATTTTTACACCAAAGATTTATTGTTTATACTTTTGTCACTTTATTAACTTAACAGCAATAAGCTATGTCACATAATAATAACACAAGACGCTTCGACGCTTTTGCAACATAACACAAGTTAAATATAAAATGTACAATATTTTAAATAAGACAGCTTATAGCATATGTAATATTTCGTTATTATATTACTTTTATTAAATAAAATTTGAATAAAATGCTTTTTATTTTTACATAAACATTAATTGTCCTACTCAAACAAGAATAAATTAATTATAACCTACATTGTGTGTAGTCGCAATTAAATACTTCATTATTGCTGACATGATGAGCATGGAAATATCTATACAGTATTATACTATTACCGTAACTAGGAACCAAGAAATCACAATATATCAAAATTTAATAAAACTCAATATTAAAAAAATATGTTTAATTGGACAATCTGTATAAATGGAGATGTAAAACTAAATAAACATAACAAGATCAAGACTGATTATTACTAAAATTATGTTAAAAGGTAAACAAAAACATTAATCATTAAAACTTATTAGACAGGTACATATGATTTAGAAGTACATTTTACCAGATCAAGTTTTTTTAACCTTCACACCGTATCTCACATATAGCAAGGTAGACAGAGAGAATCTAGTAAGTAGTCTAGTACTAGTAGTAGTAAGATATTCCATTTCTCATTTCCCGCCCGATTTTCCAAACATTACGTAATGAGTGGCGGAATTTAACACTGGGGCACTGTGTTGTTGCCATAGAGAGAATTGAAAATAATTAATTTCCCCGAGTGGATATCAAACCTACAATCGCTGCGTTCACAGTCGAACACTGAGTCGCTGTGCTACGACGGCCTCGTTTTTCATACATAAAAATACCAACATTTAAACTGTTTGCCTTCACACACACGACAATGAAAACATAACAGATATCTATCTCTCTCAAGTTTAATAAAATTACATTTAATATACTTGGCTCATAACCTGTTCGACATGGTGGCACAGCGTGGGACTGTAAACGCGACGTTATGGGTCCAATTTCTATTCTGGGGAATTATGTTAAACTTTTTTATGTAAATGTAACTATTTGACTTTATATTTCTACATTATAACGATTATTTTCTAAATGCATTCCGTGCCTTATTATAAATGATAATACAATAAAAACTTTATGGTTAATACTATTTAATAAAAAATTTAAACTGAGTATTTGAAATTTTTTTTAATAACTCAAGTGGTATCATGATTAAATATGAATTTGCTTTATGGGGTCAAAGTAAATAGTTAAAAATTAATTAAAATTATAAATCAACATTTTTTTGGTTTTGGGATGGAGTTTAATAATGTCTGAAGTAAACACCTTAATTATATTAAAGCATTCATAAAATACTAAAAAAATATGATAACATCTAAATGGTATTAAAAATTACTGCTAGAATTGTTTTAAAATAGGCGGATTTGTTTTGAAAGATCTAAGACCAATCTGTATAGAAAAGAATGCAGAAAAAAACTAGTGTAAAATAAAAGATAAACTAAATGGCAATAATATATCACATTACTTTCAAATGAAACCGGCTCTATCTTAAATCTAATTGTTAATACCAAAATTATTAATACACGAAAAAGATTCAATTTTACTCTAATTATTATTAAGTAATTACATTACTCCCTTACTTATTAGAAATACTATTTTTTCTTCACAACAAGCCTAGGGCCTTTTGTTTTCTTATCATTTGAAGTACTTGGTTCCTCAAATCCATATTTGGCCTTAAGTCTTTCCTTAATAAATAGACCTCTTATAAGTTTCCTCCAGTTGCCATAAACGCGGGCCTCGGTTTTTTCGATCTCCTTACGTTCCTGTTCTTCTTGGTCCTAAAAAATTAATGTTTATTATTAAATACTGTCCTAAGTACTGAAAAAATACTATTTAAATTGTGTGCGAATGTAAATGAGACTTAATATTTTTAATATTTATACGCTATTTAATATTTACTTACGTAGGCGTTACGTAGGGTCCGGAAGTGTTTTAATTGTGTGTTATAACAATTACAAAGACATATAATCTTCAATAAGTTTATATCTTTGATATATCTATATTTTAATATCATGAAAAAATATTGATATTAAATATTTAATTTCTTCGAGTTCCACTATAAGATACATATCAATAATTTTCCTATTGAATTCTTTGAAAATTAAACAATTACACACGAACCTTAAGCCATGCTTCAGTAATCACTTGTTCAAATTCCTGGCAAACCACGAAACCGTCATACACAGGGTGGGACCAGCCTCCATTGAACTCGAATCCTGTCATGGCAGGTGCGCAGTCTATGTTTAGCTTTTTGGCTATTCTATTTAAGCCTGGTACTGAAATAAAAAAAAAGGTAAAAAGAAATTTCAACATTGTAATTGATATTATGTTGACTATTTATAATATTAAATAAGTAAATCAGCTTTACGCTGTATCCCGCACACAGGAGGGTAGGCAGAGAGAAAACCTAGTGTTAAAACACTGTTCCCCACTTTCTGGAGGCAGCGCAACTCAAAGCCGCCCTTTGCCCTCGACACCAAAGCAAAGAAATATAAATTTAAATTAATAATTCATTTCCCCGAGTGGAGACCCACAACCAATTGGTTTACACTCACACTTTGTGCTCCTGCCCCACGACTGGCCTCTGGCCTGGTTTAAATTATTATATATTCTTTATTACATATAATAAAAATACACAAAAAAATAAAAGATTTTTTACAACGTCTACAAGGTGAATCTAAAAAAAAGATTACATTTACATGTGAAGTTTAATACAAAATGTTCATTTACTTACATTTAATATGTACTGTGCCTTTAGGCAACATGCAATCTTTGAACAATTCAACATTTCCATATGGGTTCCTTGGAACTACTCCATTCTCAGCTACGGGCGGTTCATAATCTTGCACTTGCCATGGGCCAAATATTTCGAGTGGTTTATCTGTTATTAATTTGTTTGATAGCTGCAAATATTCAATTCAATTATTACTATTATTCGGTTTAAACAATATAATATATAATTATGTAAAATAATTTGTTTCTTAATTTTTTTTTCAAGCTAATATTAAAAACGGCTGTAGCATTTTTTTTTCATTTTCGTGTTTAGTGTTTGTTTTATTTCAATCAATTCGTAAATAGAAAGTTGTAATAATTTTCTTTCCCAAGCAAAAAAAGCTACAGGCATAGAGTGCTCAGCTACAGGCATAGGATCCATAAATAAGAAACTAAAACCATTCTGGTGCAGTAGTATAGCGTTTGACACTATGGTTATGGGTTCAATATCCACCTGGAATTAATTAATATATTATTTTTAAGGCAAAACGCAACACTGGCTTCCACCACTTAGCACTCAATAGAGCGAAAAGTAGAGTGTCGAGATTAGGTTCTGATAAAAATACACCACCCACCTTATCCCACTTAGGCCTAGCTTTCACAACCTTATACGGCTGCTCACCAAGTCTAACAACCTTCGCCTCCTTGAGCCACGTGTCGCGCGACCGGCACACGTGCACGCAGTCGCGCGCGTACACTGCCTCGCCCCGCACGAAACCGAGCGTGGCCGCATCCGGTGGGTATAGCGCTTCGAATTTGAGGAGGTGACGTTTGAGAGCGTAGAGTGGATGGTTTTTGTATCTGTAAGAGGTAATGCTAATTATAAAGAGAAAAATATAATTTAAAAAATTTGTTTAGTTCATAAAACAACAAAATTGATTTTAGAATTCAATTGAGTTTACAAAAATGTAAGATATAACATCATATTTGTAAATAAAGTCCCAGTAGATCAACACTGACTTTGTTAAAAATAAAACAAAAACTGTCATACTTATCCTATATCTTATAAAACAAAGTCGCTTTTCGTGTCTGTCTGAACTTTCTAACTCTTCTTCTTCTAAACCACCCAACGGATTTTTATGCGGTTTTCACCATTAGGTCGAGTATTTCTCAGGGAAGGTTTATATATAGTTTATTATTTGTACATTCTTATGTAAATTAACATAAATACGATAAATGTGTCTAAAGTCCTACCCATTGAGACACTTTCGCGCATGCGCTGCGTTAATGGTAAGTACTACATGAAAATAATGTACTGGAGTATTGTTCTTCTTAATAAGATCTACAAAAAAGTCCGCGAGAGCATATTTTTATATTTTAAGGATAACGTGTAGTGATCATATTTCTGTCTAAAAATAGTAATTTCAATATATTTTTATTGTGAGGGATATTTTTCCATTATGGTATTAAATCCTTATCCTTTAAAATACTTTATTAATTTTCTACGTTAAACGAAGATAAAATTTAGCTTTTTACACTATTTCGAAATTGCGAATAGTTTTAGAGAAAAACGCATTTAATTGTTGACACATCACGCCGTTGACGTTGACGACGACGTTCAAAACTGTGTTTTACTGTTTTTCATTTTAATAAGTACTTTAGAAGTTGTTACAATATCAAAATATCCTTGCTGCGAAACGCGCCCCGCGACGTTTTGCTTATACAAGCGCGTCATGAGCAGTCATCGGTGGTTCCGTGGTAGAATGCTCGCCTGCCACGCGGGTGGCCCGGGTTCGATTCCCGGCCAATGCATTCTATTTAATTTTCCTCACAGGCAGCCACGTAGTGCTTGCTTTTCATCAGGGACAGAATACCCTCTTCAGCATTAACCACAAGCTCGAAAAAAAAAACCCGCCTGCTATAGAGGCATAGTAACGAAGATTTAGATGCGTTTGCACGTATTGGATAATTGGAGTTGAATGTATTATTTCAGCGCGATATATTTGGTTTCATATTTTTTGTAGTAGTTATTAGTAGGAAGGCTTTTGTTTATAATTTCTTCCGTTTAAAAATAGTCATTTAACTATCTAAAAATAGTCATTTAAATATATTTTAATAAGTACTTGAAAAGATTAGTAGCACAGATTTAAAATTACGATACCTACTAAAAAATTCTTGCCGAGTAAAACAATTGGAAAATCCTTATTGGAACTACGAAAATGCGGGTTGCATTAGAGTTTAATTAATTTTCACATTATCTTAAGTGCTTTGCAAACATACATTATATGAATAATCCAGTAGTAAAAGCGGGCGAAGCCGCAAGGGGGTCGCTAGTTATTTTATAATTTTTTCCAGTGTCTGACGAATTGTCAAGATATTGTGAGTTGAGTAGCAGATCTCAACGATGCGCTTTGTCATATTATCAAAGTGAGGGAAATAAAAATAAATCAAATAATTCTTTGCCCCTAGTCAAAACCAAATCCCACAATGTCGTGTATACAGCCACACTTTTCCACTGCTCCAAAACAGCCTCATTGTATATGTTATTCTATGTTATATAAACAGTTTGCAACATACTCTGCAATACTTTTGGGCAGAGGTGCCTCTAGCTGCATTGTGTCCAATCTCTCATCTTCCTCTCTATCCTTTGCTGTTTTTGGTCCGAGCCAGCCCTTTATAGCTTGTTCCCACCATACTGTGTCAACTCTTTGCTTCCTCGTTACAGTGTTCCAGTGAGGAACATATCTACGTGTTAGGTCTTTTAAATAATTATTGTTGTCCCATCCGATAACATAGTTTACCGGATGTGTGGCATGGTTCTGAAAATAATATAATTTTATTGTATGAAAAGTTATTGAGGTTTATTTTATATAGCAGTGTGAAAGCAAAAGGGTTGTAAGACGATGATAAGTCATTGTCGTAAGTGCTGCAATACAAAGAAAATAGGTTGTTGTTTGGTTGTTGAAGGGTTTGATTATTTTTTTTATCGTTAAGAATCAAAGGTTCAATATAAATATCAATTATTCATCTTTAATGAGCTAGAAGTCTTTTTCCAGTCTAAGTAGTCATTTTTAGATCTTAAGTGTTGTAAGTAGATTTGTTCCTTTTACTCTTTTTTTTCATTTCCAATAAAAAAATTGTGTTTTAGTCCATAAATAGTAACAATACATATAGTATGTAATATTTAATTTTAGTACTTACATATATTTCTTTGACACAATGTACTTTCCCCTTAATAACATCAACTGCAACCCATTCTTCCAGTTCTTCCACAAACACTTCACACCAAACATCAATTTTATTTAATGGTAGTTCGTCATCCGTCGATAGGACTCGACGATCAATTTTCTTAGCAGTTTTGAGTCTAGGACTAATTTTAACTGGTTTAAAATCATCATCACTATTCGAATGGTTGCGTTTTGGCGACTCAACTGGCAAAAAGTCACTGTCCTCATCTGACTCTTGTTTAATTTTTCCTAATAAAAATATAAAACTTAAACATTTGTTTATTGTTATATGGTTTTGATAGTACCCACAACTTATGTGATTTTTATAATAAAAGTAACATTAAAATAGGGTATTAAAATAATGTGTTTAAATATAATATTTATTTTGACGATTACGCACAAAGTGCACTTGGAAACCCAGTATTAAGACACTCCATTTCCAATTAAGACAATACTGTTCCCAATTGGCGCCATTCAACGCAGTGCTTTGCCTAGTTACCAAAACGAGGAAATAAAAACATTAAATATTTCGTTACCCCCGAGTAGGAAATGAACCTACAAACCTGCATTGTGATAAAAAAAAATTTTCTATATTTTAACTTTAAAGCTCATATTATATTTCACATATTCTCGGAATACAGCCTCAAGCTAAAAAAAATATGTAAATATCTTTGTTGTATTTATGTGAATTACCTTTAACAATTCCCTTTTTTGCTTCGTCTTTTGCCTCTTTAACTCTTTCTTTAATAATATTTACAAGGTCATTAGTTACATCGTTTTTGGATGTATTTTTTTGTTTTGCAAGGTCTCTGTGGCTTACACGATTTAGATTTCCTAATTTATTATCAATTTTCCCTTTTGTAGATCTCGTAGTTTTTTTAATCTGTTCTTTACTTTCACTGAAGTATTTACTTCTATTTTCTGGATTGTTTTGGGCGCTCCGTGTTCGTGGTTTTTTTACTTCATCACAACTTTTGTTATTTGATGCCTTAGGTTCAGATGTGCGTGAACGTTTTCTTCCATGTACAGTTTGTTGTTTTGTTTCAAGTAAAGATTGATTGGCATCAAAATATTTGCTTGATATACTACTGCCCTCATTATGAGAAGAAACAACTATCTTTGGTGGATTACTGGTTTTTTTCCCACTTTTTCCTTTTACAATACCAGTATTTGTTGGAGGTGCAAGAGTCTCAAGTGATTTTTTCTCTGTATCTTTACTTCTAGTCTTTCGAGGACTCTTAACATCTTTTGAATTTTTACCATCAATTTTTAACTCATTACTATTATTAACAGATTCTTTTAGGTTTTCTTGAGTTTTAAGTGATAAAGATTTTCGCGAATTTTTCGCGGTTTTGTTACTTGATCCACTTATCTTTTTAGAATCTACTTGCTTATTCTCTTCGGCCGATTCAACTTTTGCACTTGCTATTTCCCGGTTGATCGCTGCTTTCGTTCTGGGCCGTTTGGGTGGAGACACACTTTCTTCTTCAGGGTTATCGTCTGTATTCAAATGTTTCCCAGCACTACTTGCGGTCATTTTTTTTTGCCGCCGAGTCTTTACCGTGGGGTTATCGTCACTACCATCTATTTGCATTATATTATCACTTTCACATGAGCTATCATAATTCCCATCAAGCTGCTCAATTTTTTCTTTCGTAACTTTACCAGATTTTTGAGGAGCACTTTTTTTAACTTTCCCTTTAACTTCCTTTTCATTCACTTTTGTATCTTTTTCTTTAGTAGACAATGAACAAAGTTCTGAAGAAGGTGGTTTTATTGGCAGTGTGACAAAATTAAACATAGCCCGTGATTGCAACCCAAGACTTCTTAACATTGATACAAACACAAAAACAGTATACTTTTTGGTTGTGAATATTCTACTTTTTATTTGTTGGAGCAGAAGTTCTTTTAATGAAGGTGCTTTAGGTTTAAACTTGTTCTCATTTTTGTCTTGTTTAAGTGTGACTTTATCCTTGTACCAATTGGTTATTTGTTCAATATATTTTATATCCACTCTTTCACCTGGATAGCATTCTTTAGATGGAACTAGAGATAATGATGCTGCTAATATATCTTGGTCGTTCAGGATGTGACTGACAAAATTGCCATGTCCAAGCCAACATAAAACATGTACTTTATGCATGTAAATTTGATACTCTTTCTTGACTCTGTTCATTTTTCTTTTCATCATCATTTCAATATCTAGTTTCTTAGTTTTTCTACAAATCCCTTCAGGTATTCCTACAATGAGTTGTAGCCCTTGCTGTGGTATTCCTATAACATCTGCAAACAAATGTTTATAAATGAAATATACAATTATAAATGCTTATAAGCAGTTGTGGTGAATGAGAACAATTTCTGATTGTATCTGCAAGGGTTTTGGACTAGAAAATTGGGCGGAAAGTATGTAACAAAGCGTTGTAGCACTAGATTTCCTCCTAACATGCTATATGTAGTAGTGTGTACAGTTATAAGCTAATAAAAGATAGGATAAAAGATTTTTTCTTGTATAAAAATATCTAAATGATTTTTATGTAAAAATGGTACATGTATAACAAACACTTCAATATGACTATGTATTATATTTTTATCAAGAAAAGAAGAATTTGAAACTTTTAATTATATCTTTTCAACCTAAACAACATTAACTTTTAAAATCAACTCAATATTCTTATAAAAACATGAACATACTTAACGGTTGTACATCTGACTGTAAAGGCTAAGTTGTGGGATCAATTTTAACTTGAGGAAATGAATTATTTTCATTTCCTTGCTCTCGTTGAAAGTCAAATTGTAGTATAGAGTTCTGCCACTCAATGCATAATAGTATAAATAAAATAAATCATCAATAAAGAAGTACAAAAATATATATTTATTAAATTTGTAAGAATATGCACTTTTTAATTGTCTTATTGGAACTTAGCTATTGATAACCAACCTTTAACTTCTTCCCAATCTTCCATTTCTGAATCACTGTCCTCATTTCTGGCTTTTCTTTTTGGCTTTGTAAAAAGTTTTGCAGGCTTTTCATCTTCTCCAAGAGCAAGTAGGTCATTTACTTCAAATTCCTTCATATTATCATTTTTCAGATTATAATTTTGTATAGATTGTTTTGTTTCTTCTATTTTATTTTTATGCTGTTCTAGTTCCATAAATGTTTTTTTAGCAATTTCTTCACTATTATCCTGGACATTTTCTGACCACACCTGGAAATTGTATTTAAAATAATGAATAAAAATAATTTAAAAGCAAAATTACAGACAAGTAGCAAATTATTATTTACATCTTTATATTCAAATCTTGTTTCTGGTTCATTTTCAGAATTAAAAGTTTCAACATTTAAACTACATGTTTGCTTATTTTTCTTGGTGACTCTAGGTGAATCATCATCACTACTATCTGTAATCAACATACATAAATATTAATATAAATAAAAGAAAAGAAACTTAAATAGCAAAATAAGAGCTAAGTAACTTTTAATATTTTCTTTCAGCTTTTCATGTCCTACAAATTCTGTTCACACATCCTACAAATCACACAGTGTAGATAGAGAGATATTCTGTTCTGCATCTTATGGCATGGCTTCAATTTGGGAAAATAATATTCTATATGTATAACTCAAATGATTTATCTATTTTACTTGTAAAAATGTATTATTGAATATTTCTAAGTGCTTTAATAGGATATTATTTAAATTATATGTAGGGATATAAAAGTATTCATCATTAATGGTATTCATATAATTACACTTTATCAAATATCTATTGAATAAGAAGAATGAATTGTAAAACTCTTATAAGAGCTTAACACTGTCTGCATGTAGGCAATTGACTTACCACTTTCGGAAAGATTAAGAACCGGCGGTAACAGTTTATCAGCATCGGACATATCCTTAACCGAAAATAAAGGGATGTTTTCTTTAATTTCAAAATCTTGTTTACTTATTTTGTTGATAAATGATTTTGTGAACTTGGTTTTGTTTTTTTTAACATTTTGTCGCTTTGATTTAGGTTGTTTTGTTTGAAAATCATCTTCAGACGATTGATGAAACTCTTCTTCATCTTCATCAGAACTCTCGTTATCGGTAATGACCGCATCTGAACCAGAATCGCTAAAATCGTGGCCTTCGTTTTCACTACTTTCATCGTCTTTATACACAGTTTTTATAACTTTTTTTCGTGTATTTGGCATTGTGATATCAATTGAAATAAAAATTAATCCGAAATTGTTATGAAATCTTTAATCAGCATCAAGATTTAACATGTCTATCGCATGCCGCAAAAATCATGCTTATTTTTTTACTGTTTTCAAATTATTCAAATCTCTAAATGTCAATGTCAACTTCAAAATCATTAAGAGTTGCCAGTATTAAATTAAAATGTTTAAATATTATATGTGGCTATAACAGTAACATACTATGTATTTGACGTGTTAATATTATCGTATAACTGCTTTAAAACGCAACGCCGTTAGCCATTGTTTGTGTCTAAACTCACGACACAGTGACATCTGTTTTTTTTACTTATTTTTATATGGACATCATAAAGTTTGTATTGGTGTTTTAAGTATATTAGGGCTGTAAGACTAAAATATGAAAATAATTTAAACCTGAGGAGTGTGCATCAAATCCATATTTATTTTGTCAATGCTGTTTACAGTGTTTTCATGCAATTAATGTGTTTTCGTAGTTCTAACACAGTACGACAATAACAGTTGCTCCATAGATCCATACTCTTGTATCTTCATCTCCTCTTTCTTTTATCATAGGCCATAAGTACTTGACTGACTTGACTTGTTTAAAAAAAATCATGATATAATTTATTTCTCTACGTAGCAGTGAGCAGGTTAGATTAAATTTGTAGTAAGAATGCTTTTCAAGTAATTGGGAGAGAAATAAATTTCAATGAGCGACTAGAGTTCTATATTTTTATTCTAACTTTCCGTCTTCATTCTGCGTTTCGTAATTTGTAACATAATTACTTTTTTAAATATACCTAATAATCATTATTTACACATTACATTGTGTAGAACTCAACTGAATTAAATAGAAATTAAATAGTAATGCTACTAATTAGTGCTGCTACTACAAAGCAATTAATAAAATAAAACGATATTATTAAAATAAACATCAAATACTCTATACTTACTATAATATAAGAGTATAAATTATATATATGTATTAAAAATAATAAATGTGTATTCAATAATAAAAAAATATAAATAATAAAAAATATTACAGAAATAAAAAAGAGGCCAGTCGTAACGCAGGGGCACAAAGAATGACTATAAGCGCGACTGGTTGGAGGTTCGATCCCTACTCGAGAAAATGAAATATTTATTTAAATTTGTATTTTAGTTTCTTCGCTGGACTCGTTTCTCGTGTCAAGGCAAACTGCGACGTTGAATTCCCCACTCAGCACGCAATGCCTCCAGAGTTCGGCGAAAAATGGAGAACGAATGAATGGATAAGCGAAAGTAGCATGAGAAGGTGTTTAAAGCCTACAGAATTTAAGTTGAGGCCATTAACTAGTTAAAATATAGAAATAATCATAAGAACAGGCAATCGGCGTCTAATATAAATCTAGTCTAGTCGGTGTAGTCCTTTTTAGATACAGATAGATAGTCGAGGCAATGAATTATTATTTATTAATATTTTAATATCTTCGCTCTGGCAACAAGGCCCGGCGTTGAGTTCGGCCAATCAACACAATGCCTCGAAAAATTCCGCGGAAAATGGATTCCTATCATGCCTTATGGGATACAGAGTGAAACTGTTTAAATTAAGTTACATTAATTTTATTTTGATCTTTTTAATATATATTATAAAACTATTTTCTTATGTACTTAAATACAATTAGCAATTGAAATAAGAATACAAACAATATTAATTCATAAATTAAATTACTTTTGTATCAATAAAATATTCTAAAAAGCATAGTTTTTTTATGTAATTCCTTTAACTTCGATTTGCTAAAAGGTTTTATAATTTACGATAATGGAGAGGTTTTTGTGTTTGTTTAAAGAATGGTAAATGGTCTGAATCAATCCCGTTAAGTGCTTTTCAACAGAGCTTTATTGCTTGTATAGCGAGGTTGAGTGGATGAGTCGCAACCCGCAAAACTGTCTATTGACACCATTTCCATTACATACTACATAGGTGATCTTTTAGGACATGTCATTTGATTTTATCTTTTGATTATTATGTTATCTGTATTTATAAAATAGAAAAAATATTTATTTATGGAACATTTTGAATAGTTCCTGCAGTATAGAAAATGGAATTGTAATTTAGAACTACGGGGCGATTGATGTATATACATTTTATTTAATTTAATATAATAAGAAAATAAATTAAAATTTATCATAAATTTTACACTGCAAATTCAACTTAGTAAAGTATTATAGTAGGTATCCATTTCAAGATGCTATTCCTAACGAGGTTGTGTTCTCCATAAAGCATAAACTAACGTAAATAACTTCAATTGTTTGCAGCCTTATTGTTAACTTTAATTACATTTTGAATTAATTTTGTAATTAAAACGGAAGCTAGAGCGCGGCGCGTGAAGTTTAAGTGGCTGGAAACGGATCGACCCGGCCGGGGGTGAGGCGCGGGTGGAGAGGGCCTCTAGATGCAATCTCAGAGTGGATTAATTAATTCTGAGGTGCTGGTTATCTCCTGTTATCATTTAATAAAGTTATGTCAGGCTATAGAACTCGCTTTATAGCGGAGTGATGATCTGGCCCGGATCGGCGGCGAAGTATCGAAGCGGGATAATACGATGCGTGCCGAATCTGTTATCGCATTGATATGTCGTTTAATGTTTCATGAGGTGTGCAGGCATCACCTGGCGTGATGAAAATAACGAATTCTGAATGCTTTTCAAAACAACACTCTGTCGGTGCTACATTATGCATGAAGCACTCCATTTGCTGATCCGCTCAGGAGTTCTGCTCGCGGCTCGTTAAGCGCTTACATTACCTACTAGCACTTATTGATTTTGAGTGATTGATGTCATTTTATAAGAAACACTTTCATGTAGGTACAAAATATTGAGGTATAATAATAGTAATAAAAATGCAAAAAAAACTTCTATATACATATATGTTTTCTTAATAAGTAGGTACAAATACATATAACAATGACAAAATTGTATTTATTTTACTGTAAAAATTTGTATAATATATGAATTTCCTCTTAAATTTAATCTAAATAAATGAACATTAATATATAATTACTGCCTGTCCATGGAACAGGTATTTATCACGTCCAGAGAAGCAGCGGTCGTTGCGGCGACGCGGGTATACGGGTATACCATAGCAAGGAGAGTTAGAAATGCAATATTAATGTAGTGCCGAGTGGCAGCCCGAGTGCATTTACTTAATGGCTCGTAGGCAATATGTTTACACTGTGGACGAAATAAAAAAGCTGAATAGAAGACCTCTTTGACAGGATTATCGCGACTGACTGGGAACGTTCCGAGTTGAACAAATAAAAAGTTGTTACTTCCCCGTCTCAAATAAAAAATAAACTTATACGACACCTCTACGACAACGTTAGGAAAGAGTGGGATACATTACCGGAGTGGAAAAGTTAAAAAGCTTAAATGTATCTCCGGCGTGGCTAAAAGTGTCTGACAAAAGTTCGACTTCCATTTTAAAAAGCTCCATTACAAAACATCGAGATTCGCTTCCGCCACAGTGCCGCCACCATATCATGATAAACTGACGGTGAGTGGGGTGGATGGAATTAAGACGAAAGTTTTTATTCCAATATGTTATTCTTTTACGAAAAACACTAATTTTAAAAATTATTTCAAAATATTCAAGTTTTTCAATTCAAATAATTCAATCAATCAATTTTAATAGAAATAAAAATAAAAATTATGAAACAAGATATTAAACTTGTCAGTATATTTTTTAATTATTCTAATTATGTTAAATATTGATGTAATTGATAGTTATCATTGAAACTAGCGGTCCCAACGCCCTGTCGCCCACTTAAACTATACGAATATATATTTTATATTATTTAAGTGTATTTAGAGAAAAAATACAAATTATTTAAGTATTATTTAAGTATTATCTATACTGTTATGCACTTAATAAATCATAATTTAAATCTTTAAGATACAAAGGCCAATCCCGCGGGATAAAAAATGGTCTATTTCTCCACAATCCCCTGTATTTTTCCCCTGTACCGTTTAGGCAGATGGCCAAAAATTTAAAATGATTTTGTATTTTGTCTTTCTTTTGATTAGGTACTAATATAGTCTGTTGAATTCGAAATCCCCCATTCGAGGTATTCACCAAGTTCTTACATAGAAACGGAATCGTGATAGAGTTGCAGTTTGCTGGAGTGTGTCTGTGTCCCGGTCGCGACCCACTGCGATGCAGTTTTTTTCTCAGCGTTGTGCGACGCTAAACCTGAATTCGTTACATGAATTTATATGAATACTGCGATGAAAGACGCTTAGTCCATTTGTACAAGATATATTCAATTATAAATTATTGATACAAATGTTGAACACAAAATGATAGATATAATATATAATCTTAAACAACTAGTTTTCGTTATTATCATTATTCATGTCTTTAAATAAAATTAAAAAAGAAAAAATATGAATTCCAAAACCTAAAAAAATAGGTAAGTCTAGATACCAAGTATTGTATATATTATATATAAATTTTAATAAATACCTACACAATAAGTGATATTAAGAAAGTTTCTTTACTTAGTAAAAATCACAAGTATCAAAATTATCGACAGCAGTATACACATCCATATGGGCACCTTCGCGCAGAGCAAAGTAAGTTGAATTCGAGAAGAGTTGTAAGGCTTTGGCTTGGAGATAGTGCTTTTAGGCCCTAACCCCGGGGGTGATGCAGTGGGTCCGTGGAGCTTCTTAAAATGTTTTCACTTATGTATATCTCAGAATACATTACCCTTCCTTCGGGTTACTTGAGGCGCACACTTACTAACGCGAAATTGAAGTGACGTAAAGCTTTCACTTGATTCCCATGTGTGTGTTAACTTAAATTACGTTTTATTTGAAATCAGAAACATTCGCACCTATACGCGTAGGTATATCATTGCCTTTATCTACCTTTTTAGTGATGAAATTGAGAGTGACTTATATATCCACAGCAAAAAAGCTTATTTGCTTTGAAAATATTATTTTTAAGAGCACAATTGTACTGTGGCGTCCTTTGTTTTCCGCGATTAAAAAATATTACAATTTATCATTATCAGCTTCACGCTGTATCCCGCACACAGCACCACCTCGACACCAGAGCGAAGATATGGAAATATAAATGTAAATAAATATTTCACTTCCTCGAGTGGGGATCGAACCCACAACCGTCCCGTTACAGTCACACCCTGCCGCTGCACCATTATCGGCAAGACCCAGATTTGACTCACTCACCTCCTCATACATTTTGTGCTCACAATTAAAATACAAGAGCAACAAGTATTCCCGATCTACAATAATCACTTAGCTTAATTACCAGCGTTAATTACCGCCGATCTCGCCGGTTCAAATTACGTACTCTAAAACGCATTAGCGCCTGACAGCTGAAGATTATCCATCTAAGCGACGACGGCCGGCCGCCACCAGCCGCCGCGGGACCAGTCAGTGCTGTAATGAAATTTAATGAGCCTTAATCGCCAACGACTTAATGAACGAAACGTTGAGATAAGTGTCCATTCTCCATACCCATTCAATGTGACTAAAAAATAAATAAAATTGTTCTTTCGTTTCTTTTTTTGTTTTCGTTTCATTTCTAGAATTTTCTTGTTGTTTTTGCAACGTAAGCAAAAAAGTTTTTTTGTTGAAGAATTTTGAAATTAAATATTTTTGTACAATAACATTTAATTAACTTGAATGCAGTTCAATTCTCCCACATCCTTCCCATTTAGCGCCAGCGATAGGCAGTCAAAAATTATATGAGACTAAAAAATATATATTTAACATCATTATATTAGATTTCCTTACGAAGTCTGTAAAACAACAGATGAGGTTTGTTGGGCTACGGAATGTAGATAATATATTAATTTAAACTTCTCAACATTCTGATAAAATACGAAATTGGTAATATAATTAATCGTATAAATTGCTTTATTATACAGCCATTATTGTGAACTGTTGTGAGAATTTTAGATTAGGCAACTTTGCATAATGTGATTGGGTACATAATAATGTCACTTTATATAAATTAAAGTTTTATGGTAAAAGAAACGAGTAACTTATACTCCACAAGTGTTTAATAAATGTTAAAAAGACCGGTCAAGTTCGAGTGTAATTCGCCCACCGAAGGTTCCGTACCAATTTCAGGATTTTAGGTTTGTATTGCAAAATCTCATATCGAATCTCTCTCATCATCACTTGTTAATTGTAGGTTTTGCAAAAATGATGCATAAATGCTCCTAGCATTGACTTAGACGCTTGATTTATTTATTTCTGTGCTCTAAAAGACCGTGGTTCTGAATGTTTCATATTAATTTTAGTTTGATATCTCCACGCAATCGCAAGATCTTGACAGATCGAAAGGCGGACGACAAAGTGATGTGTTTGTTCCTTTTGAGTTACGGAACCATAAAAAGTGTCGATCATTGATGCTTGTCGGTTACTCGTGTATTATAGCCAGTACTATATTTGGTATATTATTCTTTTAAAAATGTGTATAAAGCTATTCAATTTACAATGAATACCAAAATGGTTTACATTTTTAATACAATTCGGGCATGTCAATACGACAATCAAATCAAGAAATATAAATATTTAATATAAGTTTACTTATAATATGTAGATATTAAATGATGCATTATGAAGGAATGACAATAGTGTGTAGTGGATATCTTGTTAACTGATTAGAGGCGAAGTGGTGTCATCTTGGAACGTTCCAATTACCGGGAATGGGGCCGGGTGGGGGGTGGGGGTGGGTGCAGGGTGCGAATGATCCATTTCGAAAACTAATTTAGAGTTGGCAACTAAACAAAGAGCACTCTCGCAGATAATAATTAACGCTTGTGGTATAGTTCCACTAAGTCCGTACCGTTTAAACCTCATCGACCGACTTAATTAAATATTTTATTTCCAGTGCTTGGATATTAAATAGTTTATTTAATTACCAAACTAATTTGCAAATTGACAGTGCAATTATATTGCAATTGAATTGAATATTTATTAATTACTTCATTGAGTTTTTACATTGATTTACACTATTTATCTACTGGAACTTTAATCCTACTTATACTACTAACATTATAAATGTGAAAGATTATGAGAATGGATGTTTGTTTCACTTTATTTAAAAAAATACAGAAAGGATTCGTATGAAACTCCAGTAATATTGCTTTTACATCAGTAGGTATATCAGAATAACGCATAGGCTACAAATTATGTAAAGATTTAATAAATTGGTAATAATATAAGCGGATAATAATATATCCGATAATAAGCGGATGAAGCCGTCTTTGGGTATAAAACAAATGTGAGAGTTTTTCAAGCAAAAAAGTACCGAATGGATTTAGAGAAAACTTCACAGTAATACAGATTAAACACCAGAATAAAACATAGGATGCTATTTATTTAAAAAAAACAAATTGTCTATAATATAATATAACAGTAAGGGCGAAGCCGCATTTAGGTCGCTAGTAATATTGACACATATACACAAAGCATTAAAAGATAATAAAAGAGGATAGAAATGTAATATTTACAAGGGATATACTTTAATGAACAAAGAGCATAAAAGCTGTGGCGGCACGTGGGGGTTTAAATCGCGTTATGTTAAAGTGAATGTCTCTGTCTTTGAGTGTTTGCGCCGCGGACCTTGTCCAGATAAAAGGTTCTCCATTGCACGAAAAAGCACTCACTCCAAATATTGATTTGTTACTTTGTCGCTTCTAAAACGGGATATAGATATCAGCTTTCTTTTTAAAAGCGGAAGTGGATAGATAAATAACTTCTATTCAAAGTTTACTTAATATTTAAGTATATTTGTTGTGATTTAAATGTTGATGTTGAATTTAAAAATATATATAAGTATTTTAAGAAGTCATTTTAAATATGACGGATGACCAAAAACGTATGACGACGGATGACGTCAATTTTTTTATTCAAAAACATGTAGCTAGATAGTAGAATTTTCAATTCAAAACCGACATTTTTAAAGACTTCTACTAATTGTTTGAGGAATACTAACTTAAATAATAATAAAAAAATCAGATTCAAGCTGTATCCCACACACAGTAGGGTAGGCCGAGAGATCGTAGTGTTAAGACACTCCGTTTCTCATTTTTCCGCCAAATTCTGGAGGCATTGAGTGTTGAGTGGTGAAACTCAACGCCGCGGTTTGTCCCGACATCAGACCGACGAAGGTTCACCGACGAAGAAATGAAAATATATTTTTTTAATAAATATTTCATTTCCCCGAGTGGGGATAGACTCCGCAACCAGTCGCTCCAGCACCAACCACCACTGGCCTGTATTATTATAATCCCCATCATAATATTATTTGGCGTGTTTCTCATTACGTTATCAGCATATCTACCGATTATTATAGGCAACGGGATGGGGGCGGTGCGCGGCGGTGCTTACGTTAAATCCTAATTAACTACTTGATTAGAAACGAAATAAAAAGCTCGTAATCTTAATTGGTATTCCTAATTAAAATTTCAATACAATCATTCAAGGTTCGAGCAGAAGAGGTTGTTAATTATGAAATTATTTTAGAATGTAAACAACGTATCTCAGAATACATAAAATTGAAGTTATTTGAAATTAAGATATAAATTAATGTACACGGGTTATATAATTAATTATTAATAATATGTAATTTCTTATAACATATTACGTTAATTAAAATTATTAATACAATTTTCTTTTTTTTTCAACCTCACACTGTATCCCGCAAATAGCAGGGTAGGCAGCGGGAAATTAGAATTAAAACACTTCGTTCCCTATTTTTCCCGGCTCGAGGCGTTGCCTGTTGAATGGCGAAGTTCTACGCCACGCTTTGCCTTATCCCCAGAGGGAAATTAAATATTTCAGTTCCAGAGTAGGAATCAAACCCACAATCGTCGTGTCTACAGTCACACGCACGCAGAGTGTCTTAACATTAGGTTCCCTCTGCCTACCCTGCTGTGTGCGGGATACAGCGTGAAGCTAATTTATTTTAATTTACATTAACATTATTCTAAAATATACCAGCTCAAACACAAAATGAATCATTTCAAGTTGAATGCCGTTGATATTAACCGTACCTTGTCATTTTCTCGGCAGTTTAATAAGCGTTGAATGCGACCCTGGTAGCCAATTATATTATACATTACTTATTAACCCCCAACTGCCCTTTATGATTCTAGTATAACAATGTACGGAACAATATGTTTAGTTAATTACGCAAACAATTATGTTTGTCATTTATTATATACTACCTTCTTATTCGGTTTAGCTACCATTGCTTGTAATATTGGTTATACTGAACTATTATTTAAGCGAGCTCAACAGTCTTTATAGTCGCGCTTTTATTATTAGGACAGTAGACATAGAATTCCCGGTTTCCGCTTTCTTACTGAATTTAAAACCCCCCGATACATTAAAAATCAAAGTCAGGACATGAAAATAAATTAAGTATACCCACTACCTCTTATAGGAATTGTATCCACAACCATCGCTTTATAGTAAGGTGCAATCTCTACCTCTTGTCTATGGGCTTATCTAAAGATATTTTTTCGGGGGTCTTGTCGTGATAATTTGTTTTGGTATTAAAATTTCTGGGCACAAAACTATTCTGGGATGGGCACGTACCACCCAACCCCATGTATACCTTCACCCATGCTCTTGACAGCCACACTTTGCTTAATTATTAAGCAATGCGGGGTGTTGGCGAGAGGCTATTAACTTATTACTTCTTTGTGTTACGTCGTTAAGTTCTTCGTATTTATTTGCGCTATAAAATTACGACTCCACTTTCCACAAAAGACGAGAAGTATATTTCATGATGACCATAATATAGATTCAGTATATTTTAATATTAATGTTAAAATTAATACTTAAGAACAAAAGGCAATGTTTCGAGCGTTACAATATAAGCGAGTGCTAGGTATCCTATATAGTGAAAAATATGAAACAAAAAAAATCTAAACGAATGTTATAGCTTTTACATGGTAATGAAATAGTATTTCACATTTTAATGAGGTATTTGATGTTACGCTCAAGTTTTTAGAAGTATTTTTTACGATTTATAAGGGGTGTTTAATTAAAATTAATAATTGGTTTTAAAATAACAGTTTTTGAGACTGTATCAGCAAAACGTTTGAATGAGGGCTACCGTGTCAAAGGAGTTACGCGGCTCCTAAGTGGCTACAATAAAGCTCTCGCTACATTAAGCTTCCGCCATTGCGCCGTTAGCGAGATAACGAGACCCAGTGCCCGCACCGCACATAATTTATACCGTCGGAGCTCGTTAAAAACTTATAAAGACGCACATTGTTAGTGCGGCCAATATTTGCGAATATCCTCGGATATACGAGATACGAGCGGTCTAACGACTGCTCGCTTCACATGGGTCACTGCAATTCTAATGATGAAAATTGAATCAGCTTCCCATACATAGCAGGATAGGCGGAAGGAACCTAGTGTTAGGATACTCAGTTCCTCACATTCCGACGAATTCTGGACGAATTTAACACCGCGCTTTGCCTCAAAGAAATAGAAATATAAATTTAAATAAAGTTTCATTTCGTCGAGTGGGGATCGAACCCACAACCAGTCGTGTTAACACTTTGTAACCCTTCGCCACGATACGACAAACAAAATTATCAGATATTTGGTTCATGTCGTACTTTAGTTCAAAAAAAATAGTTCATCTAGTCTAGTCTAGTCTAGTTCGATTTAAAATGTAACTTGTTCATGTGTTTTCTTTTTAATATTTCCTACAAATTTATCACTACCTGTCTAAAATATAAATTAAAAAAACCTCGTAATGGAAAATCCGTGTGCTGATTCGATCCAAGCTTTTAGGCAGTCCAAGTACAAACTGAGTGTGGCGTTCTGCACTTAGTTTATATACCAGTAATTAACTGCTGGCACGAAATACATTACCTAAGCTCCATTGCTGTTTAAAATTTCATATCACCACGCGTGAATGTTCCAAAGGAAGGGGTTTTTTTTAAAAAAAGAACCGGTTAAGTCCGAGTCGGACGCGCTCACCTAACCTAGGCTTCCGTACTAATTTCAGGATTGTAGGTCAACGGGAAGTACAAGTTATAAAAAAATACAAATTTAAGTTTGCGGGCATATGCACTCATTTTATATAAAGTCAACTAGCTACAGACACGCGTGATCTTATAAGGGTTTACCTATTGACGTACGGAACCTTAAAAACGCATTATACAATTTAACAAATATTATAATAACACACTTAATAATTAATAATAAACGAGTATAGACAATAAAATCTTAAATATACATGTCAGAATTTCGTATTATAATATACCTAACATTTTAAAAACAAACAAGTGGTTGTACAGTCTATAGTAACATAGTAGCAATATGAACGTACATCGAATATCGATCCTCAAAGTGCGGGTTCGGGGACGCGGCCGGGCGCGGATCACGGACTCTAAACACAAATCAACACCGATTCTCCATTTGTTAGACACGGGAATGTAATTATGGCCGGAACACTTAGCGGGCGGGGGCTGCAGCGCACGTCATTCGAGCTTTTAGTTCTGCTCGACAATGATACTTACTTTGGACTTGAAACGTTTGCCTATATCTACCTATCTATTTGGCCGTGTGACTGTAGCGTGGGTTCGATTCTCATTTGGGGACATGAATTGTTGTTTTTTAATGTTTTTATTTCGTCGCTTTCGGCAACAAGTTAAGCACGACGTTGAGTTTCGCCATTCAACACGTAATACCCCGAAAATACGGCGGAAAGTTGGGGACAGAATATTTTAACACTATGTTTATCCCTCCGCTTACCATACTATTTGCGGGGTACAGCGTAAAGCTGCAAAAAACTATCTGTAAACAATTTTGCTAATTGCTAATTAAGCGAATAATTTTTCCTTTCAAAACATGCAAACTAATTAAAATAAGTTCTACGTTTAATTAAATTTTCTATGTAGGGCTATTAAATTGTTGTTTGTGTTATTCTATTTATATTTCCATGATATGTCACTGGACTGGTTTTGCTTTTAATGCTTGCATATTAAGATACCGGTGATGCAAATGCACGCAAGTTTAAGTAAGTATAAGATAACGACGACTTCTCGTAAATTGGAACTACTTATAATAATTGTTATTAATGTTATTTAGAACCTCATAATTTTAAATCGTGTACTTTAATAATAAATATAGATATAGATTGCGTATATATTAAAAAAATATTGGAGTAAACGATTGTAATATATTTAAAATCCGATCAAGCGCGAGTCGAACTCGCGTACCGAGGGTACCGTACTTTTTGCACTTGTTTTGTATATTTTTTTTTGGGGCCGTAGACTAGAATATTTGATATTAGTTTCAATTTTCTGTCTCCACACGATCATGAGGCAAATGACCTTCACAGACGGATAGACGGACAACAAAGTGGTTCTCTAATAATTCTCTTTTTTCTTTTTGAAGTGCGTAACCCTAAAAAAGACAATGTTTCTATGTTTAATACTTATTCTTATTCTTATTAAAAGAATGAGAATAAGAAGGAATCGCAGGTTGTTTTGAAAATTAAAATATATAGTTATAGCATGTGACCTGAAGCAGAAACACTGAACCGGTGCCGTGACACGAGTTAAGCTAAATTAATAAACTTGCAGCAGTCTCTGGCTTTATTAAAAAACACTCATTAAAGCAGAGAAAAAGTAGGTAAAGTCGCCGGCGGGGACAGCGCCGCTAATTGCGCCGCCTTTATTGCTTAAATAAAGTTTTAGTGGAGAACACAAGTTTTAATTAAAAATGTGAGAATAGTTTTTAATAAAGGACGGACTCGCCTCTGAGCGCGTATATTACGAAACTTTAAACGATACGCTTAGCTTCGGGAAGTCCGATCATGTTACGTCTTGCGCCCTAACCAGCTGGTTTTTTTTAAAATCGCTTTCGATACAATCAATCTGTGAAAAACTACCAATTTATATTATTTTGGTCACGAATAAGTGTAACTAGAGACATTTAAGCAAGGTAGTGAGCTTAGTGTATTGTACATTAATGATTAATACCAAACGTAACAAGTAAAACTAATAATGGCCGTGATTTACGCCCGCCCTTGTTATTACGACTCATGTGAAATGTAATTTCGGCATACTGCGTGTAGCCGGTAGTGTGGCACACACACACACACACACACACACACACACACACACACACACACACACACACACACACACACACACACACACAAGGAGGGAACCTGTGTGCAATACGTTTAATAAAGGAGGGACGCGAAGTAAATCCTTCAATTTCGTCGGCACACAGCGGCGTATTCTCGTTAACTGTGGCAATAAGTTAAACGGGCGGGCGGGCCTGTGGGCCGGAGCCGCGGCCGCTCCAAGGCGCCCCGTCCGGTTCAGGAAATTAAAAAACATCTTGAGTAGCTAGCTACATTGTATTTACCATAGCTTTCGATACACTAATTACCTCGTGTTGCTGTAAATGGTATAACGATTAGGTATCGAGTTGCCTGTTTTGGCGATACTGTCCATATATAGTTTTATGTTAAGTAAAAAATGTTGAGAAATGTTCTTTTTTAACAATCGCTTGTGATAAAGAAATAAATGACAGAGCAATATAAATAAATGGCATTTTTGTTTACTATTAGCCTTTCCATATTAGGGCTATTTTTTTAATTTCACACATGTAAGGTCTTGAGCATTGTTTTATACTTTTTTCTCTATTTATAGCTTTGTAGCAAAATTTTATTCATATCCATCTAGTAGTTCTGGAGATTAGCGTGTACAGACAGACATAAATTTTATAATTCATACGTTCATATTTTAATATATTTTTTGCTTCATGATAAAAATATTTTTTAATATATACAACACTCTTTATCTGCTGTTATATTACAGCACGATCGAGATACGTAATATCGGCCGAGAGTAATATCTCGTGAACAAAGAATACACACGTTCCCTCCCGCCCCGACTGCACTCCCAATTAGATGTTCGATGAAAGTGTAATCAGACGTTGGCCGGATCCGGGACGTAATTAAACGGCGCAGGCGAAGAGTGATTTATTAATAGAAAAGCTCGAGCCGTAATGAAATACTGAGCGGACAATGGCGGCAAGGGCGGCCCGCCCGGGGAAATTAAATTCTCAGAGACGGTGTATGGACTATGGACACCGTACGCTCACTTGCCGTTTCTTTGCGGCTTCCACTCACCTCACCTCTCAACTCACCGGTTGCTTAATAATGTATACTGTCCGCTACTTCGGCCAGCTATCGCTTCTATTTCTCACAAACAGCCAC
The DNA here is from genome assembly GCA_000313835.2 of Heliconius melpomene melpomene. Classification (NCBI taxonomy): domain Eukaryota; kingdom Metazoa; phylum Arthropoda; class Insecta; order Lepidoptera; family Nymphalidae; genus Heliconius; species Heliconius melpomene. Next base: position 119,787 of record HE669976.1, read on the forward strand.
CTATCAGGGGGACGTATGGACGAGCATAAATTTGTCGACGAGGGAATGTAAAGAAGATTGGTTTTCTACGGAAAAGGGTGTGGAGGAAGGGGTGGAATCGAATTTAGGTTGATATTCACTGGGAGTGTATAATGTTATTAGTTTTAGAATAAAATTTTATAATAATATGTTAATAGTATAATGAATTCATCTTGATTATTGAATAAATATGTTATTTTCTAGTATATAATGTTCAATAATAGCAAAAGCATTGATTAATATGAAGGCGTTAAAAATCCCATTTAAAATGATTGTGTAAAGGCTTAAAAGCTGTTGTTAGTGTACGTTTCAAATTAAAGCATTAAAGTGTTCCGACCCCATCATTATATTAGAGTGTTGTTCCTTTCTACCCCGTGCACCGGCGCCCGCCCTCGGCACAGAGCCGATCCAACACCAACACTCGGCGACTGGCTTTCGGGTTTTACTCGCGTTCGGCTCACTTCGTCGCGAACTTCCACTGAGTGTGCACGTCTCGTTCGTCGCTACGCGCCGCAAACTTTACTCGAGCTCACTCATTAACAACATTCCAATGTTTTCTTAAACTGTTGTAAACTATTTTAATAGACCGACGCGACATTATTTGTAAATTATTACCGCACTCGAGCAAGTAAATTTTGTTGAGCCTTTTTCATTCGTTAGGTCGTAAATCCTTTTCAAAGTGACAGTTGAAGTGGACAAGCAATTTTCGGTTAAGTGTCTAAATTGTAACTGTGATATTGTTTTTTTGTTGTGATTTAAAAGGACATATTGGGAATTAAGTTTCATTGAGAGTGCTTCAGTGAAAAACCAAGAACCCTACAGGTATGTATAGTCTTTTGTTTTGTTTTTTATATTAAATATATATATTATAAAATTTACTGTGTATTTGTATCATATTTTGTAAAATTATAATTCAATGAAATGAACAATCCCATTACAAAAAATATAAATCAAAATATAGTTTAATAAATTATCTTGGTCATTGACAAAAATATTTTAAAAATATGTCGAATTGAATAACGATTGTTAGAAATATAATTTGATGAAAATTATTTAATTTAATATTTGTTTTGTTTGTAATATATTTGTGGACTGTTTTTTTTAAAAAAGTCTCTTTAATATTTTTAATTATGTAAGAAAATATTAAAATATCAATGTAAGAAAATAACAGTTTTTTTGGAATACCAAAAATAGTTTTTTTTATGTGACCCTAATTTAATTAAAGTTTTAGACTAAAACTTAAATTACATTATAGTTTTCGTTTCATTTCGTTAGAAATAGCTCCTTAAATAAATACGTACCTATACATATATGTGTGTAACATGTGTAGTAGTAAAATTGCAACAGCTGACATGTTAAATAAAAATAAACACAATAATGACTGTAACTACCAAATGCAGATAATAATTGCGTATTATATGTTCTTTTAAATATTATATATGTAGGTACGTACATAATTGACAGCAAAATGTTCAGCCAATTCATTAAAACATCCATTTTGTAGCATTATTGTTGCATGTAGTTCTTGATAGTGACATATTTTTTTATATTTAAGAACCGATTAAAATAAAATAAACAATGGAATCTTGACAAAATAATATAGTGAAAACTGCATTTAAATCGGCTAAGTCATTTCTGAGATTAGCGTAAACAAACGCACAGAGAAACAGTAAAAAAAATATATAAATCATTGTTTTGCCCCAAAATTACGGATACAGAGAGTTACAGTTTTATTATATGTATAGACTATTTAATATACGCTACAATTATGTTACAAGTAAGTAATTATAATATTAAAATTAACTGTTTCCAGAAATGCTTTTTTTTTTAATTCTATTAAGTCGGTCTACACTAAACATAAATTAGTCTTATAAACTTCTATATATATGATAACTTAATGTATATTGCTGAAGCATTATTCCAGTAAATATTTTATCTAAACTCCTTGGTAAATATTATGACGACACCATTACTTTGTCACACGCTTACAAGCGAAAAAAACGAAAAAGCAACACTGTAGTGGATTAGGAACGTTGTATGCGCTCTCATGGCTCCGCATAATGACCCGCCACGCCCGTCGCTTGTTATTTTAATTGTTGTGTCTTAATTAAACTTTGTTCTTAGCCTCCCACTCTGCCCCCCCCACTCGAGAGCAGCTGAAATCACTTAAAATTCAACCTATTTATACTCTGCAGCAGGACAAAACCATTAGAGATAAGCAGCTTTAATGCTTTTACTTCGTTATTACATCCACCGATCGATATTATAAAATAATAACATGTTTCGTATTTCATATGACAAAGTGACAATACTTATCCACGCTTTTAATTAAAATACCACTTATCATAAAATTAATGATGTACTTATAATTTATAACGATAACAGTTTTATCGCAGTAATATAATAAGTAGAACATTTTATCTCACTAATAAGTTTGTAAGTAATTAGATGGAGCCGTCCTGTTTGTTTTTTTTTTCGTCATTAAATAGTGATGTAATCACTATTAATTAGTGTAGTTGTATTGTATTGTTTTTAATAACATAATAACTTAATATGCTCTAATTAATGAAATGGTTGATTAGAATAGTTTAATTAAACGACAAATAGTTTATTGTTTAAAATATATTGTTAATTCATTATTTTTTTCGAACAATGAAAGTATTTGGCTTTAATATTAAGAAAAATGATGCCTGACTATATCATTTATCAACATATGATGTATCCGGATCTCGAACGTGGAATGTCCTAGCGAAAGTAGTCGAACGTGTGGCGTTTACTTAATATTAAAAGCTTACGAATTTTCAATATAAACACGTTTTGAACCGCCATCTATACAAATGTGATTTAATTAGGTTCCGTATTGTGTCGCTATTATAATTGATTCCATTAAGTAAGCTTCGTCTATAATTGAAAGTAGACAGTTTCTGCACAAGAGGGTAAGGTAATTACAAGATCCAATTTAGAATTGCCAACTCTACAATTTGCTGTTAGTTTGAAACAAAAGCTTAATTAATTAAGTCGAGAACAATTTAGTTCAGTAATATTCTCAGCAATTACGCGAAATTCGATGTGTTTTGTAGCGTCGGTAATTACCGAGTCTCGGATCAGATTGTAACCAACACTAATACTGTACACATCCATTAATTAAAGAGCGAACGCTACAGAACTAATTGGAAAATCTAATAATTAATTAAGAAGCTTGAAACTGTCGCTAATTATAATTATTTTTAATTAGGCCGTATTTTAATTAGTTTATTGTTTGTTTTTATTTGTGGAAAAAGTATGATGAGATTTTTTTTATTGTTTGGGAACGGTTCCAAGTAATTGTATAGTTTTCTATTTGTGTTTTAAAATAATTTCATATAATTAAATAATTAAAGAAAATTTTATATAACTATTGGAAGTATAATTGTATATATTTCAACTGTACCAACAGCTTTAAAAACTTTATCTAACAAGGAAAGACATTTCTTTTAGTTTCACGCTGTTCATCGCATATACCAGGATAGGCATAGGCCTACCTAGTATTGAGATTCCGTTTCCCATTTTCAGTTGAATTTTTGAGACATTGTGTGTTGAGTGGCGGAATCCAACGCCGCGCTTTGCTTTATTACGGTAGCAGACAGCGCAGGGGCATACGTGTGCGACTGTAAACACGTCGGTTGTGGCTTCGCTCCCATTGGGTGGAACGACATATTTAATATTTTAATTCTACTCAGGGTTATTATAACATTTTAAAATAATTAATAAAATATAACAATAATTTTTGGCAGAACCAACCATCAAGCCACAAAAACCGTTATAGTCCAGCGGGTGAATATAAAAACATGTTTATGTAATTTATATAGAAAAAATAAATACGAAAACATACCTACACGTTATATAACTGCTGGAACACGTGTAGTATTAAAATAATGTTAAGTGACACTGTTAACGAATAGGTAGGTACTTTAGTTCAGCTGTCAAATCCGGGAAAGGGTTAGTTGTCAATTTAAATGTATAGGTTGTGATAAATCAGCGGCGCGGCGGTGTCAGTGAGGTGGGATAGGTAGGCGCGAGTAACGAGACATATAATCCAGGAGTGTACGATATACCTAATGTGACCAGACGTCTCGTTTTGAACGGGACTGTCCCATTTGTCGTTTGTGTGTCCCGGTGTCCCGAAACATGATACCGTGACGTAGTAAATGTCCCGTTTCTTCGGAATGCCGAAAAACGTAAAAGTTTGGTCGGTCGAAACAGTTTTTCTGTGATTATCGCAGTACGTTTTCAATAAGCAGAGATATTGAACTACCTACTAATTAAGCCACCCTACAGTGTCCCGTTTTGAGATGACCGAAAAAATGGTCACATTAGGTATACCCCCAATTAGCGCGTGCGCGTGCGCGGGAGCGAGTGGCGGCCACCACCTCCTGGACTGGACACCGCGTGCGCGCGCTTGTTACGCTCCCGTCTCGTTAAGAGAATTGTTTGTTCGAGTATGTAAAAATGTGTTTATTTGCACGTACGCTCCAGGCTAAAAAATATATGAAAAGACCCTTTTAAGACTTTTAATGATTTCCCGGCAAAGGGAAATTGGGTTAGTTATTTTCCCCGGGGTTGCCCCTCGTTAAGTTTTAATGGGGTAGTAGCTACGGCGTAATCAAACGTGCTTATTTAAGTTAACGACGTTTACAGGTTTGTATACTTTGTCGTCATTGGAAGTTACTTAAAAGCGGTGCCAAGAGAGCCTGCCTTTGTTATGCTTATCTTCGCAAATTATATTTTTTAATGAAAAATATAAAATTATACAAAAGTAACGAGAACTGTTTTTTCATAGAGTTAATTAAGAGAGTTATCAGAATAAAACGCCTAAGGAACATGTTAATCAGCTACAAGCTAGAAACAGAGGGCTTCCGTTGCGGCCAGTGGCAAGTCCCAGTATAGGCAGAACGCCTAATTAATCTCCAGTAAAATGTCGACGTCGCTTGTTTTTGCCAGGAACTGGGCTCATTAGAGCGACGAGGCATGTTGATTACATTCTGTTGCGCTTATTAACGCAAACTCTCATTAGTTCTCTATTGTTGTAATTAAACAAGCATCCACGTTTTGGATCAAACGCCATTTCGGAACAAACTGGCCCTTATCCAGTGGTAATACTGCTGAAAACTTCTAATCGCTACCAGCGAGAGAACTGTGCGAATTTAATTAACGATGGCGATATAGAATGGGGGGCCGTTCTTGTGGTGTTCTCTATCTGACATAATTCTATTGTTACCTATGTTATCTATATTATAAAAACGTCGAGATTTGTTTGGTAGTGAGTTACACAATTACGACGACACTTGGTCTGGGGATCTAGCAGTATGTGTCGTCGGGTGTGAGTTTAATTGGACGCGGAGGGCCGTCGGCGCGGCGCGGACCGGCTCTCGCTGCCACCCTAACACTTCTAATTGGCTCACAAGCACTGGCGGGAGCCCCTTTCACTAAAATATTTTCTCATTGTCATCATTCTACAAAAGCTTCCTGTTTTCTGATATGAAATTTGTTATATAACTTTGCAAAATACATTTTAAAAATATATATTTTGTGTTTCCTTACATCGATGGAAATAAATGATCTTAATATAGGTAATTAATGAATGCTTAAATTTAAACCACTTTGAGCCTGAGCTTTACTTTTGTCAGAGCCTGAAGAATTACTTCTATTGTATTACTATAGTAAAATTATTGACAGCATGTTTGTTATTTATACTAAAAAACGGTGAAGTGCAAGTTGGACTAAAACGAACACTCGACCACCGAGGATTCCGTACCAGTTTCAAGAATGTCAACGGGATGTACAAATTATTAAAATTAACAAACTTATGTTTACAATTATAAATTTGTATTTTTTTTTATCTGTAATATAACATAAATACAAGCTTAGTTTACCGCACATGTCAAATGTATATCTAACACAGAAACCAATATAATGTAACCTTAAATAAAAAAAAACTGCAATCTTATTACAAAGAGACAAAATGAAAATTCGCAAAGCCAGGCAAACAGACAACGAAGAGCTATGAAGATTCACCGTGTATTGTATGGGATCAAACATTTTAAAGAATAAAACGCAATATTTTCGCTCCATAGAACATGAAGTACGAACTGAAGTGGGGATAACAATTTGTAGAGTAGGAATGGACTGCGAACACGGCGCTTCGATCCCGCATTGCTTCAATCGAGAGCGACGCGACGTGTCGGCAGTCGGCACAATTCACAGGCCGGATATGAGCGGCTATTTAATTTCCGCACCATCAATGATCGTTTGTGGATCCCACTTATCTGTTTTTAAATTATAAATCTTAGTAATGTACTTTTAAAAAAAGATATTTATCAACTAATATATTATTTTATTATAAAACAATAAAAAATAATATATAAAATATAAAATATTCTTTATTCAAATGACTATTACAAGCACTTTTGAATCGTCGAATGAACGTATAGAAAAAACCTACCACCGGTTCGGAAGGCAGTTCTGCTGAGAAGAGCCGGCAAGAAACTCAACAGTTGCTCTTTTCAAAGTCAATGGTATACTTAGTTTAATTATTAACACACAATAAAAACATACATTTAAAGATAATGTAGTGATTATAAAATAAATAAATAAATTAAATATATTTATATATATCTACATAAAGTGGGTTTCGCATTTAAATATCAAACCCATTAAGTTTTATTGTCTTATAACACAGCGCTAGCTGCTTCATTGACCTTTATTGGCCTTAAATAAACATCAAGTTACTGTTTATGTTCTTCGTAATAGTTATTTAAATAAGGTGACTTACATAATTACTTGTTTACAAATATTATAAGTATTGTAAATATATAATAATATGTGTTTACTTAATATAAAATACTCATTTTATTAAAAACATATTTAAAAAAAAAAGAATTTACTATTATTTTCAAATATTTTGTCGTTTTTTATAATCTGATGAACAACCACCACTATACATTAGGCCTGATGTCTTAAAAGAGCAGCAGTTAGGATAGGTCATGAGCGGTTGCTTATTGACGCTCTCCCTTCCTGCTACGCTCAAGATCAATTATAGTAGCTCGATGTTAAAATAATATAACATACTGTGTGTGTAATATAGTAGTTGTATATCGTGGCAAATAATACAGAGAGAGATCTAATAGAGAAAAATAAAGAGAGATCAAAATATTCCATCATAATTAGAATTATGTTAACGCAAATAAGTGTTAAATTACCTAATTTTCTTTCCAATGTGAAATAAATCAAATTAATAAAAGAAACATGGTCACCTGGGAACAAGTTAGGATAAATATTAAATATAAAATTCTATAGTAGATTTTAAAATTCAATTCATTCTCGAGTATTACATTTCTTTGCAGATTCCCGCCAAAGCGGCGCGGACAATCTGTCTTGCCCGATAACAATCTATAGGTGGCTAGCAAAATAGGATGGGCGAAATGTTTCGTACTACATATTTAAATATTTTTTTATTAGCTATAATGTCATTACATATTTTAATACGCTTATATACATGTCAAATATTAATATTTATAATTAAGTATTAGCGGGCGTTGGGTTCCGCCACTTAATACGCAATGCCTCATGAATTCGGCGGAAAGTGTGCAACGGAAGTATCTTATGACTATGTTCCCAGGTTCCCTCTTCCTACCTTGCTACGTGCAGCATACAGCATGAAGCATTTTATTATTGAAGACATTTTTTTATTTCATGTAGAGAATATTAGCTCAATGAAAAATGAAAATGAAATAATAAAAGGCTTTTTATGTTGAATGAATTTTAATTATGTAAAATTTTCATTTGTTACTAATTTAATCTATACTAAAGTGTTTCTAATACACAAGCTTAATACGAATGCACAACCGCTGTCATATAACACATTTAATTATGAAAAAATAATTTTCTATTTACTTATTGTTTTTTAATTAGGTATTTGATAAGTACCTACCTATACCTAAAGACATTCGTATAGAGATCCACCTAATAAGGTATTATATTAATTTCGGTATATAATAGTAATTGAAGATTTTCAATGACTATTATAATATACCGAAATATAATACATTCTTGCGAAAGTTAAAGGTAGTCTTATGTTTTGAGTGACAAAAGCAATTTTATTCTCGACTGCCCCCCGGTCCGCCCCCCGCGGACCGATCAGGCCTTATCCAAATTGGATCTTGAATAATAAAGAATCGGCCCGATTGGATTTTATTCCTTAAATTCAATTAGCACACGAGGGTCGTGTGTGACTGCAGACGAAAGATAGAGGCACATTATCGTATTAAAAGGGATCTCGCACGGGTTTATTTTGTTGGAAGGGAGACTTACCCTAACCGTAATATCGCACTAACTTATTATAATCCACTTTAGTGCATATTTTTTATGTTACATTGTGTTTTTTTTTATATTAGCTGTATTTATGTGGATTTATGTGACATAAACAAAATAAAAAATATGCTTACACCTAAAATGTTCTAACACGTAAAAATTTAGGTTCTTTATAATAACAAAAACAATAAATGAAAATATCAAAATTTATTTTAATTTAATTTAACCATCTGTCATCGTTGATAGATCTGATAAAGACATATTTTGTCTTACTTATTAAAACGTGTTTATTAGGTCGAGCTGTAACAACTTAGTAATAAAATCTGAAAATGTAATTGAACTGAAACACTTTTAATAGTGATACCCTCTCCCTCTTCGTTAATACCATAATACAATATTATGGTATAAACGATGTGGTATGATGATGGAGCCAGGACATGAATATTAGAAATCTTCAGAGGTTACCTACTAGTAAACCTTAAGGCTTAGGCTCATACAATTTATTCGAGCACGATAAAAACACTATTTTCTACACTAAGTGATAAAAGCGCTATAGAATTATAGTGCTTTTTTATTCTTTTTTAAACAATATATCAAAAAATTATAATCATCTTATTAATATGTTTAATTACATTATGTTTCGGTTTTCTTTAATTGAATCTGCATGCTTCGTTGCAAATGAATATAACATTTTTGCCTCCATAGTTACGCATGGGAGAAATATAAGAAAAAAATTAAATATACTTTTGCTGTTTTTGTACATTAATTCACAGTATATGCTAATTAAATGTTTTATTAATGTAATTAATTTATAGTCTTTTTTAAATACAATTTCTTTTTAATACTATATTTTATTATGTGTTTTTAATTGATAATTTGTAATCCTATTGTATGGTGTTGTCGGTCGTTATAATGTAAATGTATTTCATATATATAATTTTATTTGTTTTAATTTTATATTCTTTTAAATCTATTTTCTGTTTGTTTTTCTAATAAAAAAATAATAAATAATAATAAAAATCAATTTTTAGTACTGTCATATCTACGTAATGATTATTAATAGCATATTTTACAAAGTTTTGGAGATACAATGGCGAGGTTGACTAAATGCATGCGTATCATTATAGATATCTCGACGCGAGTTTTCCTCAGCACGGTGCGCGGCGCAACCTTAAAAGCAATATCCGGCACAGCGCGCACCGCCCGGAAATGAATCGGAAACAGCGGTGTATTAAGCCGCAGGTAGCAGCCCTTCAATTTATAAACGCTCGTGGCCACAATGTGCCGTGCCTTCTGCTGTGACGCTGCCGCCACGCTTCAATGTCCTGATTTCTCTGATATCCGGGATGGTTAATTTGTAACTCACACGTATTGATTACTCTATTTGTTGTATATGTGGGTACACAGCTTCACGCTGAATCCCTCACGCAGTAGGGTAGGCAGAGGGAACCTAGTGTTAAGGCATTCCGTTTCCCACCTTCCGCCAAAATCTGAAATGTTGAGCGGCGGAACTCTACGGCGCGCTGTGCCTTGACACCAGAGCGAAGAAATCAAATTATACATTTAAATAAATATTTTATTTCCTCGAGTGGCGATTCACGTAGATACCTCTACACTTCTACGATATATGTATAAATTAGGTGTGTTCCTAAATTGTACATTTTCAATAAATATGGAGGTCTTATTTCCGGGCGAGCTCCGAGTATATCTAAAATTATATTCCCTCGGCCTGAACTAACACTGGAATGAAATAAAGTCCGCAAACAAAAGTTTGCAAACCCAATATGATTTGGCGCGTCGGTAAACATCGGCGGCATCCCGGTGATATCGCAAACGAATAACATTAAACTTTGTATGGATTGAATGTAGAAAACCAATTTCGGTGCTCGGCGAGTGCGAGCCAATAGGATGAGGGTGTCAGAACGCTTTGACAGCTCTCTGATTGAAAAATACGGAAGCCTGTTTATGGAGCAAGTGAGCTCTAGTTCGCGGGCCGCCTGTACGCCTGTACGCCTGTACGCCTGGAGGAGCGCTTCTCATTTCCAGCTCATCTATTTGCTTAAAGGCTTAAAAATATAAACAGTCTATATTTTCGATGAGACTTAGAATATTTTGTTTGTAATTTTTAGAGACTACGTAAGAAGGATTCCGTCTTAAGCTTATTCTTTAGAAATAGAATGATTGATATCTAGTGCTTGTTTTTATCTTTAAAGTCGTAAAAAGCACAGAAATAAGCTAAGTAATTTTGTTTTTACAGCACAGTAACGTGCGTAATTCGCTTTAATAGATTGTATTTATCATTTATTTCATGAAATATACCTGTAATTAAACGAGTAATATTCATTACCGCTTTTGAAACAATGTCAGTGCAATTAACTCCTTGCCTCAATCTAGTAATTGTTATTAAATATATTTAATAGGCCGTCGAGGCGCAGCGGTAACCAAGCAGAACGCAGCCTATAGTTCTGCCACTCACTGAAAAGTCAGAAAGCTGACAACGGAGTATTCCGGACCGAGGTTTTTAAAAAAAAAAAACAATTTTTTTATGTTCATATTTTACTGATGGACTATTTAAGTTTTGAGAACCGTAGAAGTAACATTATATAAAGCTAATTGTAATTCTATGAACATATGATTTTTTAATATAACTTTTAATATAGAAAGAATATGGTTTTAGTTTAAAGCGCTTCTATATAAATTTATATACTCTCAAATTACATTATAATTTTAATTGGTATATCGTTATTTTTTTCTGAACTTACACTTTTTGTGTTGCATTTTAAACCAGAGCCCGGACCTGCTTAGTCGAATTCGGTACATATAGAATTACTCGAATTCGCGTTATGAAATATCTCATAAACAGGCACGCCGACCCTCGCATCGATATATCACAAATTTGGACATCAGCACTCTGCTATTGGAATTCTGCAGATGATTTTCCTTCAGAATTTATACGAACGGCGGAACGAGCCAATCGCGGCGAGGATTTCGGGATGGGATATGAGCTCAGCGATTCATTTAAAACGGCGAAATTAAATGTCTAGGAGATTACAGTGGGACCATTTGGGAATCACTTAGAGATAACTAAGACATATATTGAACTGCTTTAGCAAATTTTTATTGAACATTAAGCCTTTTTTTGAACTTAGTTCATTAAAAGTTTTATCTATACGTATGAGTTTTAAGGTTGGTAATAAATGTAACTTATGATATAAGTATATCATTAATAACATATTACGTAATATTATTTATATTACATTACCTACTAGTAACTAAAAGTTCAAGAGTATTTATCTTGATATTTACTGCAATAAGTTTTATATGATTAAGAAGGCACGATTATTCATAATGTAACAGAAAACTTAGTATGCAATTAATAAATATATTATATTTTATTTAGCTTCATGCTGTATCCCGAATATAGCATCCCTTCCTACCCAGGAAGGGGGTACCTGGGAACTTGTAAAGACAACACTTTCCGCCGAATTCTCGAGACATTGCGTGTTAAGTCACGGTACTCAACCCTGCGTTTTACTTTGTTACCAGAGCCAGGAAATTAAAAATACTAAATATTTAATTTCTTCAAGTGGGAATTGAACCCACAACCTGCCGTGTTTACATCTTATGGCCCTGCGTCACGACTGGCTTCTCTGCGCAGCGGCTGGCCTCGTACAATATAATATAATAATTAACAAAAACTTAATAGCATTATTTAAAATTGAAAAGTTTAATTTATTTTGCAGTCGTTCATGGAACTCTATTGTGTTCAATCGAATCACTTCTTAATTACAAATCGAGTGAGTATTTAATTAAAAAGTTTCCGCACGCGAGTAATTCCTTATTCCATGTATACGAGATTGAGTCAGCTTCGAATCCGTTTCGTGGAGCCGTCGACATTCGACAAGGGTTTTTAATTGAACGCCGACCCATTGTGCTCGTTAAAGCAATTCGGAGTTAATCACTGCGTTTTTTTGTACGGTAATGGAAGAAAGTAATTATCAATTAACTACTCGATAATGGATTGTGGCCGCTTATATCCGACGTTATATATATAGAGTACTAATGGAACCACTTTCGTGATTATGTTTTTATTAAAATGTTTAAGTTCTAAGTGCACTTGTTTTAGGTATATTTAATAATTTATATTTCATTATTTATATCTATATTTATTTAGCTTCTCGCCGTATTCACATAGTAGGGTATGCAGGGAAATTGGGATCCTAGTGTTTAGACACTCTGTTCCCATTAATACATTTCGGTTTCCCACTTTCCGCCAAATTCTAAAGACATTGCGTATCAAGTGGCAGAACTCAACGCCGCGCTTTGCCTCGTTAGAGGGACTAGGAAATGTAAATATTAAATATTTCATTTGCTCGCATGGGAATCGAACCTGCATCCTGTCGCATTCACACATCCACACTGCCTCTGCGCCACGACTGGTCTCATAAATATATTAACTATTAATAAATAATTGTTATTTTTACATGTTTTTTGGGTGCGGTAATAGCTAACGTGTTCACACGGCGCATTCTGGAAACGAGAGGTGCGTCGGCTGTTGACGTGATATTGTGCCGTGAATTAGCATTGTAAATGCAATCACAGGTGTCAGCCAGCCACTAGCTCGTCGAATTTATGCGTCTTCCGCTCCGAGCGTTGCAATACAACAAATTATTTCACATAAGTAATGATAACCATCTAGCATTCGCTCTCCTAGCTGTGTTAAGTAGTTTTGTAGTAATTTGTTGTTTAATTTTTTTAAATAGATTTTTAAATTTGTGAGTATTACATTATGGAAACCTAGAGTAAACCTAGTGTTTAAACACTCCGTTCTCGATTATCCGCTAAATTCTGGAGGCATTGCCGGATGCGTGGCGGGACTCAACGAAGCGTTTTGCCTCGACACCAGAGCGAAGAAATGAATATATAAATTTAAATAAATAGTTTATTTCCTAGAAGGGGATCGAACCCACAACCAGCTGCGATTACAGTCACACACTTTTGCCTCTGCGCCACGACTGGCCTAGAATCTAGGCCCTAGATCAATAATGACGACGAAATAGTAAGTTTTAGTAGCAATACCAATTAATTTGTTAATATTCTGATGAGATTTCGTACAATTTATGAAACATCCACAAATTTACAAGAACTCGTGAAATAAATTTTCGAATCTCATCGTGTCCATTTTAAAAAGATTGGCTCATTTATAAGCCAATTTTTGTGCTACATACGTACAGGCGGGTAATCGATTTTTTATCTCGAAACATTAATATTCATTTTCTGAATTGTATAGTGATGAAGACTTGAAGAGTAATGGAAAATACACAGTAACCGCCTAAAGACCGTACACTTAGCTTATTACATATGTATGAATTGCTTAATTTAAAAAATATAATATACTAGCGGCCCGCTCGCGATTTCACCCGCGTGAACTATGTTATTATTCATTTCTGTCTCCATGACTACGTCCTAGTGACGTCTATGCAAAATTTGAGACTCCTAGCATTTGTAGTAACGAAGTTTCATATAAACTTTCGACCCCAAAAACAACCCCTTAGAAGTCGAATATTGCAAATTCCCGTCTTAGCGAGCACCTACGTCCTATAAGTAACTCCTATGCAAAATTTGAGATTTCTAGCACTTGTAGTTTCTGAGATTTCGTGATGAGTGAGTGACCTTTCGATTTTATATATATAGATAGATTAAACAAATGCACTAAAATCCATATTTTTTCTGACTCTCTAACTAGTAAAGTTTACTCAATTCAATTCTGTTCCTTTTGATGTTTAAAGCTATAAGGTCAGCAAAGTTTACCTTCAGGTCGATAAGATGTAGGTTCCAGCCGGTCACGAGACGTGGATAATGCAATCACCATTACGCCAAGAACCATTAAAACCCTTAACTATAGTGCTTTATATTATACAGACTAGCATAAGCTGCGTTTGTAGTATGCTATTGGTTTATGTTTTTTTTTTAATTGTTGTGGGGAATTTGGTCTTAAATTGTAATATTAATAAATATTAAAAAAAGGAAATCTAATAAATGCATGAATATTAATTGATAAATTATTTTGTAATTTTTTGTTTTCATATTTTAATGTTTAAAACATAAAGATGAGTGACATCGAAAAATATCTTAAAGTTACGTAACTTATGAATATATATAAGGTTTATATGTACCTACAATGTCATATGTAAGTTGATGATTAGTAGGTATTCGTATTACATAAGAGTATTGTGAAACCGTAAATAATCTGAGATAGAATCAGGCAGAGTGCGCGACGTCGCGAGACAATAAAGGTAATGTAGGCAAGATATTTGCCAATATCTTTGTAGAGTCCCGAATATCTCGAGATCGTGTTCTCCCTACATAAAAATTGTTCCAGAATAGAGATACTATCCGGATAAATATTCAATTTCGCAATGGACGAAAAAGATTTGATACCTTTGCTACCTACTCACTTTATTGGATGATAGTCTTTGGAATGGTGGAGATAATCATATTCATAGTTTTTCAACTTATAAATTCGTTTTTTTTGATAGAGAAATTGGTTGGATGTTTTTGTTCCGCTTGGGTGTTTCATTAGGTTCATACAACCTAAACTAGACACTAAAAAGTAAATACGGATTTTCAAATCTTAATATGATTTAGACATTTTATGTATTTTACTATCAGTTATATTTTACTATTACGAGTATGTGTTATATAAATGTTTACTAGCCAGTAGCAATTGAAGAACAGCCGGCAAGAGTAATGACGATATGACAATAACAGGAGACAGTTAAATGTGAAACTAATAAGGATGAGTTATGAAAACCGAAAAATCAATAGATACTAATTCTATTTTTTTATTTTGTATATACCTTGGACATTTCGCAGGGTAGGCACAAATAATTTTAGATATTATCATTTTATGTCAACCTTAAAAGAATTATAGCTGATAATTTTTTGTCTTTATAAGTAATTCGATTAAATATTTCAATTTTAAATATAACCATTTTTCTTAATGGAAGTCGCAACTATAGTCGTCGTGGTATAAAGATATCTCATCTGCATTACGATGTCTTATTTTCTACGAACAAGATAATTATTGGTAATATAATAATTTTTATTAGATTTATTTAATTTCAATTTGAGAAAAAATATTTGTTGTTAGCAACCCTAAGCAAGAGGGGGAGGCCGGTATTGAATGAGATTGCTTCTTACCAACCAAATGGATCACGTAGTGGATGAGATGTCACTGTGTTTTAAGATACCAATTCGGACTATCTGATGCTGAAACACGTTTGTATTTCTCTTAAAATACTTTTCATGTAGAGTTTTATCTTATATTTTATTTCTTAATATTTCTTAACTATTGAATGTTGAAATAACAAACTATTTGGAATTTACATATAAATAATTTCAAGAACGAAAATATAAGAAAAATATACGAACATTATACTATAGCTATGAACATCTTAAAGTATTCCACCGCATTTGGACTCATTACGTAACAGTTAAGCGCATTGCCAACGTAATCAAGTAAATACATTTACACTCTGTAATTGGGAAATTCCCGAGCTGGGCGCCATAGACGCGTCGGCGGTGGGCGGGCGCGGGCGCGGGCGCTGAAAAACAATTTCACGCCAAATCTTAGCTTGTGTTTTCCTATTTCCTTTTTATTTATCTTTTCGTCTTTTCTTTTCACGAGAATCAATTTCACGGATGAGTGTTGCGATGATTTCAGTTCAAAAAGCGCGAGGGTTCAGTGAGGCTAGGTGCACGTTTGCAGTCCGAAGAGGGGACGACTAGTTTTCAATATTGTTTAGTTTTAGGATTTTGTAACGCATTTTGATAGTAAGCTTTGTGAAATTGAATAGTCCTTTTTCGTATGTTCTTATGATATACTTTTCAAAACTTGTATATATTTTTATTTTTATTTAAGTGATTAATTTTCATGCGAAAGCAAGTTAAAACTTTAATTTTATTTTTTTTATTATCAAGCTTAATTGAATAAAATAGCAATAATTTTACCTATGACATAACTTGCTAACAATTTACTTTAAATGCTAACGGCCCTGTAGGTGAGTTCAGTTCATTTATTATGACATAAAATATAGGGATCCCGAAATGAATACACTAACAGGCACCGCGAATCGGACGGACGGTGCAAAGCTATTCAAAATTGTCGGGTCCAGGCGCCTCCCTCTCTCGGAATTGACAATTTTACGGGCGGTTTATTTCCGGACACCGAACTTCCTTGCTTGCTTTACACGCACCCGCCACCCGCCACCCGCCACCCGCAGGCCCCTTACCCCTTTCGCTGTATTATCATAAGCATCGCTTTAACCTTAAGCAAATTTTAAAAGTTTAGATGTAGTTAATATACGATATAAGTTAATATTTACAGTCCAGTCGTGGAGCAGAGGTATTGTAGGTACATAAGTGTATTGACAGTAAACTTGACTGGCGGTGGGTTTGATGCCTACTCGGGGAAATGAAATATTGATTTAATTTTATTTGTTAATTTCTTCGCTCTGGTGATGAAGCAAAGCGCGGCCTTGGGTTCCGCCAATGACTCCAGAATTCGGCGAAAAAAGGGGGAACGGAGTGTCTTAACACTAGGTTCCCTCTAGCTAACCTGGTGTGTGCGGGATACAGCGTGAAGCTGACGTTATAGGTTAATATTTATTGGCTGTCTTGGAAAAATCAATCTGTCATAACATAATCATGCCTATCAATTTAGTTCTAAAGTGACGTTACACATTTCTAAGGCGCTACATAAAATTTACATTGTATGTAAGTGTCTTAAGCGAAAGCTTCCCACTTAAAAGCTCTACAAATGCACTGAAAGCTCTTTCGCGCACTAATCCCAAACCTTTTAGCTGCAATCAAAAGCCCCGAGCGCTCGGCGCGGGCCGACGTGATGCTTGTGGAAGCGCCTAGGAATTTAATTTACATTTTTAATTAAGTTAAATTTTGTTCGAAAAGCTTTCACGGTATAAGAGTTTTCTTGATTAGAGTTCAGCTTTAGTTGAAGTTTGAGATTGATTAGTGGAGGTTTAATTGCTCTCCGCCGGTGAATAATGAATTCGATCAGTGCCGAGTCAGAGGGAAGTGTAGTCGAATTAGTTTAGCTTGAATAAGTCTTTTATTTTTGTATTTTATTTTAATTGAAACTTTTCATGAAAATTAAAGTTATACATGCGTGTTATTAAAAACTTACTACTTTTTCCTTACACATAAGTAAACTCTTCCATAGAGTGTGAATATTTTTTTACTCCAAAAATAATATAAAAACTTTTAAAACAGTGAAATTGTTGCTCGCAGTTAAATTAACTTTGAAAAGATTTGACATCTAACATAGATTTCTATTCAAAACGAATAAACAAGTGTCTCAATTCAGTCACGTTCATAGAAAAATTAAACATATAATTAAGATCCTATATCAAACAGATCCCATGTAATTCAATTATACAGTAGCAAATTATTAACTGTACTTAAATGATGCAAAGTTAATAATAAGCATTTTTTCCCTTAAATTGAGCAATCACTATCAGTAAGCAATCAATCTGGTTTACCCTACTTTTATATTTTAATTTAAAAATATATATATTCACTTGTAATATGTATTAAGCCTAAAGTAATGTCCATCATAAGCTAGCGTTTCGTTTTTCGATGGTTGCCACGTAATTGATGGCTGGGGTGAATTTTAACGTAATGGTGCTTAATTGATCGTGTTGATAACGCAATCGTAATAGTTACTTATATACATATAAATAAAAGCTTATTAAACGTTTCTTCTCTTCGTTATTTATAAGTGAAAAGCCGTTCCAAACAGATATGCATACTTAAGTACTACAAAGATATAAACATAATTATTGTGGTATTTTAGTTAATGAATAACTTTGAAGGTGTATGCTGCCATAAGGCAAGATCATGTACGTAAAATGATGAAGTAAAGGAATCAACACCCATGTCACGCACCACAACGTTATAAAGTACCCGCTTGGCCGCTTGTAAATCGGCGATGGCACAAAAGACCCTTGGTGCTGACGTTAAAGCGAATAAATAAGAGACTTCCCCAAAGCACTCTCGGTGAGAACAAGTTGAGAGCCGGTGACGTACGGTTTGACATAGAATATTTTATTTGGGCCTGCGTCGCCGCCATCTATTCCACTTATCCCAACACTCTGCTGAATTTTTGACACGTCTGCCAAGAATTGGTCTTTTTATGCTTGCTTTAGTGTGTCAGCAACCTTTACATCGGAATTACGCGACATGTGCCACCACGAGACTATTACTTATTTGTCTTAGGTATTATTTGTCTTTACTGGTGACAGAATATGGACCTACTTCTTAAATTATTTCACGTTTCATTTATGTAGGTTAACAGACAAATATAACGAGATTCTAATTTCTCTTTCGTGACGCTTATAACATATTTGAAAGGAGTGTACAGTTTTATTTAAAATTGATCTTAAATCAGTACAGCTCAGGCCACTCGGTGCGGCACACCTGCCTACCCTCTCACCCAAATGGACCGAATCCGGCGCAAGCAATCCATATTAGATTTGCCCGCTCTCATATCCATTCTGAGATGTTCATATTTTATTGGGGCCAATAAAACGGATTCATGAATATGAGAAATGCATAACGAATATCGTATTTATGGATGGAGGCGCCCCCGCTCGCGGCGGATGTGTCGCGGGTAATTTGATAGCCGCCTTTGTAACAGGTGCTGATGGGAATCTCGATATGGCAGTAAAAGTTTATTCTTTCGCTTTTGAATATGATATCCATTTGGTAAAGTGTGTTTTTTAATTAATTATAATCGTATAATAACTTCATACAGAAGTAATAAATAACATAATACTACATTTATTTGTTCCCTAAATATATTTCAAAGTAACATTGGGAAAACAACAAAATTCCAGTACTATTTGGATATTACTTTATTATTGAAACTATAGAGTAAATCACATTGAAGCTTTATTTTCCAATTTTTCTATCTATTGTATTGTCTAGTAAATGAAAATATTTTGTAAGATAAGAGTCAAGGATAATTTATCTAACTAAACAAGAGATTAAAACTATTAACTTATAAATATTTTTTGAGTACGATTTTTATTATATTAGTTTTGTTTAAGAAAAAACAACATACGAAAACATATTATAATATAAATTATCTGTAATGTAGGTAGGAATACATCAAATTATAAGCCACAGGCGATATTGGTGCCTTCTTAGAGTTTCAATTTACAACTTGCATGGACATCTCAACCTTTAAGGGAGATACCTCTAATAGTGTGTCCTCTTGGCATCTGAATATGAACCCTATGCCCTTAGCATAAGGAATAAAGATATTGTTATTCATATAAATAACTTTGAGTGTTGCAAATAAAGCCTTGTCTCTGGCGTAGATGGTATATTTTCCTAGTTAGGCTAATATGTTGCCGTTTGACGGCATTTTGTCGGAGTAATAAGGTCTCACATAGAGTGGACGTAAGGAGAGGATATCGTTTATTCTAATGATGTTTCGCTACGAGACGCGTGCCGCTCTCGTCCGACGTTCTTAGCAATATATTTTGTATAGCAGTCTAGCTACTATTTATGTATGAAATAAATTGAAATCAATATCTTTTTAATAGAAAATATACACAAATAACCGTCTTAGTTTATAAATAATCATCAAATTAAGCTTATAAGCCAAAATACTAATTTATAATAATCATACGAATATATAATTAACGGCGGCACAGAGCGGCGAAAAGGGGGTAACAGAGTGTTTTAACACTAGGTTCCTTCTGCCTACCCTCCCGTATGCGAGGCACAGGGTAAACCTGATTTTATTTTATGTTTATTTATGCTGCAACTTCTGATAGTTAATGGTCTTTCCCTATTGTTACAGGATAATTACTGCCGTGTGATGCTCGAGTGACGAGCTCAATATGATTCGTGATCCGCCGGCCATGCACAAGCCCGACAATTCTAATAGTAAGTAGAGCATAATGCTTAGTTAAGTGAGATTTCAACACAGCCAAAATAATAGAATGAATGATGCCAGTCATGGCGCAGGGGCCCAAAGTGTGACTGTAAACGTGACTGGTTGTGGGTTCGATATCCACTGGAGAAAACGAAATTTATTTAAATTTATATTTCCATTTCTTAGCCCTGGTATCGAGGCTAAGCGCAGCGTTCCGTTCCGCCACTCAACACGCAATACCCCCCGAATTTGGCGGAAAGTGGGGAACGGAGTACCTTAACATTGGGCACTCTCTGCCGTGAAGCTGATTAAATTAGATTTTTTAATTTAGTAAAAGAGTTACACTAGAAACATATATAGAACTATTAAAACAAAAATGTAAACAAGGCAAAAGTAAGATTTGTGTTTCGCTGATGTAATTTTTTATATTAGGACAAACAGGCCGTGAATAAAACGGGAAGGGTTGCGCCATAAACCGGCCGGCTACGTCCGTCGCGATATTAAAAAGGGGACGAACGATATTGCAATATCACATTTATGCGAAATGTCCAACATTCAGATTGTATTGATAAAAATAAGCGGTTTTTTATTGTACTCGTAGGTCACGAAGCTACCTTATCTATTTACTATACGCGGAATGAATTGACATGATTTCGGTTTACCAATGAACCTATTCGTGGAATGATTTCTGTTAAAGTAGTTTCTTCGTTAAGTTTCTCTTATACTGGAAGAAGGTCACGTAAAAAGCATGGGGACCCCCCCGAATTGCATGTATGAAGAGGTTGATGACAGTGGACGAGGCGAAAGAAGTAGAG
Source organism: Heliconius melpomene melpomene (assembly GCA_000313835.2). NCBI lineage: Eukaryota > Metazoa > Arthropoda > Insecta > Lepidoptera > Nymphalidae > Heliconius > Heliconius melpomene. Next base: position 140,934 of record HE669976.1, read on the forward strand.
GTAGAGACCGTAACGTTTGGCGCTCCGTTCTCTCTGACTACCCCGCTAGGGATAAAGCGTGAAGTTGTTTCTTTGTAAGACTTACCTAACTATGTTTTTCTTTCTTTTATGGGACTCTTAAAATAATCAAAATCGAGTTTAGCGTTGTTACAGCTATTAAGCAAATCGACGAGACGGAAAATCGAATGTTAGAGTTAGAGTCTTGTTGTATTCATTGAATATTATAGCTACTTAAATTGAACTATTAATTAGATAAAACGCCACAAATCTTTTGTATAACTTAAGTTGGAAGAGCGAACCTAGCTTAAGACACTCCGTTCTTACTTTTTAGCTTTTGCAGGTTGTGGATCGAATGGTCGGTTATCTTACGAAATTGGAGAAATGAAAATAACTTTAATATCAATCCTAATTATTTATGCAAATTAATATTAATGTTATTCAGGATATATGAGGATCTAGCACACAATCGTCGCGTTGACAGTCATATATGTATGTATGTATACAGTGCCGCCGTGCCATAATGACCTCATGGCCTATTAATTCTTTTAATTGCATTGAAAATGTCACATGGCGGTTCTACATATTTTATGTTTGTACGTTAAGAAAACCACGAAGCGGAATGTTCTCATTTTTACGTATAAACTCACATGAGTATTGAATGCACAAGCAACTGCGGAAAATTACAAAGACAGTTGGGTGCATAGAAGCGTGCACGTGCACTATGGCAGAGAGAGAGAGAGAGACGCGGCGGTTCGGGCGGCATGGGCGGCTTGGGCGGCCCTGATAAAATTTATGGCCACTTCCCCTTTAAAACAATATTGAGGGCTCAGTTGGGATTTATGTCTCGCCGCCGCTGCAGCGACTCAATTTATTCTTCAATTTTTCATACAATAACTCACATACGTATTAGGAGTGATGGATGAAAAAGACTAACTTTCGGGCTTTAATAAGAGCCTCCAGATGCGAATCTCCAAATTGGCTGAAGTTTATTGCCCACTTATGTCAAGCTTTGCTTGCCCTCGCTGCTATTCTCAGCGAAAATAATTTACGACGTTGATTGTGTTGACTTAGTAAACGTTTCATTGTCTTATTTTATTTGTATCGTATAAAAGTATTCATACTTAATTTTTTACTTTCTACATATATTAGATATTTCTCTTTATATTTATTTTAATTTAATAGTATTTCAAAAATAAAATTGTCTACTATATAAAAAATTTATGATATTTTAAACAATGTATAGTAAAATATCAGTAATGTACTCGTATATGCGCTTTGGACGAGCGCAAATGAAAGAAAAATATGAAACAGGGTAGGACTTGTAATAGGAAAATAGGTATTGAATAACAGAATCGAGATTGGAATACTAAACGAAACATTCCGATTAAAACAATAAACTTACTTTGAATTTTTTTTAAAATATTTTTTCCATTCTAAACTTGTAAATTAGATTTCATCATTGTTATACTTACATAGTGTCTGGCCTTAAGCTCATTGTGCTATTCCTTAATACTTACGCAAAGTTAAAAAGTAAATAAAAAAAAATCATATTTTCTTAGAAAAATATATTATCTTTAATACCAGCAATGAAAAGCAATTAAGATACGGTTTTCTGCCATAAAATAATTGGAATTTTAATTGCTTAAACAGAAAACTCTTTCTTTAGAAATCGTTTACCACTGCCATTAGGCTTAATTCAAAAATTAATTTAAACTTTCACAAGGTTGCGTCGGGAAGCGAGCTCCAGCGTAAAGGCAATATCAATTTCATAATTTTAATTAAAAAAACTAACTTCTCTGATGACAAAGTCTCGTACTTTTTTAATAACGGAAATGTTAACGACGGTGGATTTAGGAGGGCGAGGGAGAGGGCGGGGTACTTGTGAGGTCTTTTTAGCTATTGCTTAGTTGGAATTTTAATAAAGATGTTAAATATATTAGAATTTTCTTAATGAGCTTTTCAAACAAAAATATGATTGCGATTCCTTTCGATATATTTTGTATAATTTACTACTAAATATTTGTGCAAATATGTGCATGTACAATGTTTAAGAAAATTTTTAAAAAATATGTGAAATATTTTGAAAACTCTTCCCACCCCCATTCCATTTAAAATAACTGTCATCAAAACTTAAATTATAATATACTAATGTTAAGAAATATTATTTATTAATACAAAAACCAGTTTAATTTAATATAATATGCTAGCGAAACGTTAAAACATCCAAAGATAATTAAGAAATGATAACATAATTAAAACCGCATCTTCATTATTAACAATATTAATAATATATGCAGAATTTTAGAAAGTAAGTATAATAATTAATAATGATATACAGTACAGTACGGGCTTGTTACGTTTTTACGTTCATCATTAAGGCAAAACCCGCATTTGGTTAAATCTAATTACGCCCGCATAATGGATATCGCAACAACGCAATCAGCTCCATTGTTTAATGAGTGACCGACAAGTGAAACTAAATAAACCATAAGCCATTCGGAATAGCTGCCTGCGACCGCTGTAATTGTATCTGTCATTGTTTTTTTTTTTATATTTTGCGTAAATGATATGAAAAATCATTAACAAATAGTAAATAAATATCGAATATTTAGCATTACGTTGTCCTGGTTAGGTTTCTCTGCCGTCTCCGTTCCCCATTTTCCGAATTCCAAACATTGCGTGAGTGGCGGAATTCGACGCCGCGCTTTACCTCGACACCAGATCGAAGAAAATTTATATATTAAATATTTCATTTCCTCGAGAGGGAATCGAACCCACAGCCTGTACGCCACGATGCCTCTTATTGGATATGACAATAATAATGTTGATTTTATAATAAAAATATAATATTAAAGTTATAAATGTTGCATAAATTTTATGAAATTATTCTATTTTAATGTTCTTAACATAAAGCTAATTATACGTCTGTATTTTATTAACAATCCTATATACTTATAAGAAAAACACTAAATTAAAGACGAAAAATAATATTTTTAAGAAACGTATTTTTTTAATAATATTTAAAAAATATTAAAAATGCGAAAAAATAATAATATAGAAAAACACAAATGAAATTCAAATCATTAGCGTAAAGTATAATATGTGGTTGTGCTTGTGCGTAACTCATCGAGTAGGTATTCATCGCGTTCCGCTCATACGGGAAGGCCACGTTAATTGCGAACGATTGTAAATTGCACGGAATGATTGCGGGGCGGTCGTGATGCGGGTTCATTACAATAACCTGACATTTAATTGAATCCAAGGAATGCTACCTACTGCGGAGACTGGGGACACGCACCACCACACTTACTTATTTTAGCGATAAGCTAGTTACTATTACATTGTTTCGATACTTGTGTGCTTATGTTAAATATGCATTTTCTACCTTTTTTACTGAAATTTATTACTTAGTAATGATGAATGTTTTATAAATATTTGCATAATTATTTCTCATTGCCTTATCCTTCGTATTATATTAAACGTTTAGTTAATAATAAATTATTGAACAATTAAAATATCGTGTAATTGCATAGAATCGATTATTTTGAATCGGTATATTGTTTTTAAGTAAGGTGGTTATCAAACTAAATTGAATTAGTTCATCTAATAATGTTTGTTTCTATAACTAATTAGATATAGCAAAACTTAGTTTCTTTTCATCTAATTCCGCATACGCGTTCATTATAATTATTTTAAAACATGTCGGTGTTGGCAAAAGCACACGCAGGCTAATCCTCAGCCAAATCTCTATCAAGTTCACGACGCGGCAGTAATAAAAATGGAAAACACAAAGCGACTTCCTTCACTAACGGACATTTATGTAAATCCAACTTTATTAACTCGCTCCACTTTATTGCTTCGCTTATTAGGTTTTTATTAACGCTATACGAACCACACCTAGATAGTCGAGACCGTAAGCAGATTCTATGCAATATCGTGGCATTTATTAATCGCCTACACCCATATATGTAAACGAGTAAACATCTATAATGATACAAGAAATAGGTATTGTTTTAACTTTTTGCGTTCTCTTGTGGGAATTTGTTATAAGTGTTCTTTGAAAACATTTTGCATTTGTTCATTACATTGTAAGCGTATATAAGGACAATTAAAGTCAATTATTTCTCATAATCAATGAATAATTGCAACATTAACATTATACTATTTTAAATGGACATAATTTTACTCCAACGAGATGAATAAACCATGTTTATTGCTTAATGATAAGCAAAAAAAAAGGAAAATACAGTAATATCTATTGATGCATAGGAATATTAAGTTTTCTATTTATATAATTATGTTTTTAAAAACAAATAATTTCAATTTATTTATGGTCATTATAATATTATGTTCTTTATATCTATATAAAATTTAATAATCTGTTCAACAGATACAGAGTATAATAAAAAACCACGCAACCCGAGCAACCGAGAAAAGCTAGTTCACTTACATTGCCCTCAGCCCGTACATTAATAAGTGCTTACAAGAACTATCCAGAGACCACGCTGTGCCTTTCCCGCTGTTCGCTAATTGCGTTTTACAACGCTCGGAGGTCGTACGTCATCTTTATTATTTTATATATTAACGAGCCGCCATTAATATAGTCCAATTAACTTTATTGTCGCGACGTCGACTCCAATGAGAGATGTATTGGCGATGAACGAATGATCGATCGAGATGAGTTATGTCCACCTAGTTACCCCTTCAATTGGACCACTGATTGGTTTGACGTATCATTATTGTGAGAACACGAAATTGGAAACGGATTTTTAAATTTTTCTGTATTTTTTTTTTATTTGGAACGTCATTTTGCGCTTTAATTGGAATATCAGAAATTGGAATATGGAGAATAAGTTTAAGGTAGGTTTCATCTATATTTATACAGCCTAACTCTAAACCTTAAAAAAAATAAAAATAATTAGATATGTAGAAAATAATGACTAATTATTTTATTATACCTATTTTTTTACCTTGTTGCGTGTGCGCAATGACGTCACACTAAAGAGTTGAGCGCGTCACGCGGTCGCGTCTGCTCGAATTAATTGAGGTAATTACACGGGAGAAAACAATCGAGCTAGATGAATGCCGCCATGAATCGCGTATTATCGCGTACAATTATCTGCCAGCCTCGTACCGAGTAGCGGGTAGCGAGACAGAATGCAGTATGTACTCCCTGGTTAACTAAATTAATCATAACAAGAGCTGTTTTGATCTAATTTAGCATTAATCACATACTGTATCGTGTAAACAAATAATTGGACAAATATAATAATGAGTATAACATTGGAGACTAATTCAAATAGCCAAGATATTGATTTAAAATAAAGTTAATTCATAATAGAAATCTAGTTTTTAAATAAATTGTTCTAGGATTCCGTTGTCAATCATAACTTAACTCTTGTGTGTCCACTTAGTTCTTAGGCTTAAGCTCTCCGTATTAACGATTTGGTTCCTCAGTTCAAAATTTTTTATATACATATGTAAAATTTGAGTTCCTTTAAAATTACTACAAATTCAGCATATAAGACATCAAAGTTTTGATTATTCTGAGTATTAATATACATTTTTCTCATTCAAATTTCTCTAACATTTCAACTTAGAAGCATTATAATTTATAATATTTATCACTTCTTATTTTGTTCAGATCAACAAGAAGAAAACAAATATGCACTGAGCGGAGGTGTGGTTAACAACCCCGGTGGAGCAAGGCTATGTGCTCAATGTGGGAAGGTCATCACAGAGAGATTCTTATTGAAAGCCATGGAACGCTTCTGGCACGAGGATTGTCTGAAGTGCGGCTGCTGTGACTGTCGCCTGGGAGAAGTCGGTTCCAAATTGTACTATAAAGCAGACCTTATGCTTTGCAAGAGAGATTATCTTAGGTAATAACATTGTATATCTAATGATGAAAAAAATAAATCTTAACAATTGTATGTTTTATATTTATAATAAAAGTAGTATAATTGATCTTTCGGTGTGCTGACTTCCCATGTCCGGATGGGTCCGAAGAGTTGAGGATCGTGTGTGGTAGCGAGAATTGGAGAAGGCCTACGTCCAGCAGTGGACAAGATGGCTGTCGATGATGATGATGATAAATGATCATTTAGGGCTTTATAGTGTTTAAATCCACTTAATTAATTGATTCTAAACATTGAAAAATAACATTATTTCATTTAAATTGTCTTCATGTTGTTAGGTTTTGTGTTTTTATAGCCGCGTTCGTTGACACTATAAATTTATCTTTCATTTCACTTACATTAGAAAACATAAATGGTAACTATATTAATCATGTATGTTATAGTAGAAAAGCCATCCAAGTTTTTATCGTAACCTGACACTATTTGCTATTGAATAGATTATAAATTCTATGGACAGAAGATTCGTATTGAATTTCTGATGCCATTTGTAATCCATACAAGGATATTTATCAGCTAGCGGTCGCGTTTACATTAATAACCAATAACGACCAATGTAGCACTTAAAATAAGTGTTTTTGAATTTAAATTTACCTAACACGTCAGTAGCGTCCTTAAAAATAGTAAAAAACCTCCACATCCACGTTCACGTTTCAAATTGCATTTTATATTTAATGTGTTTTGATATATTAACAGGCTATTTGGAGCTACGGGCAACTGTGTGGCGTGCAACAAAGTCATTCCCGCATTTGAAATGGTTATGCGAGCTAAGAGTTTCGTTTACCACTTGGAATGCTTTGCTTGTCAACAGTGTAATCACAGGTAACTTTAGTTCACTATATTAAAATTTCTCTATTTATATATTAAAATAAAATCAACCTTCACGCGGTATCCCGCATACAGCAGGGTAGGTAGAGGGAACCTAGTGTTAAGACACTCCGTTCCCCACTTTCTGCCGAATTCTGGAAGCATTGCGTGTTGAGTGGCAAAACCTAACGCCACGCTTTGCCTCGACACCAGAGCAAAGAAATGGAAGTATAAATGTAAATAAATATTTCATTTCCTCGAGTGGGGATCGAACCCACAACTGTCGCGTTACAGTCACACCCTTGTACCGCTGCGCCATGACGGCCTAGATAAGATGTATATATATAAAATTTTATTAATATTAAATTTAATTTATATTCTGTATATATTTAAAGTTTGTCTAAAATAACACATTTCTCTGACAAATTAATACCTACCTTTCTTTTTAAGTTAATTATGATGGAATGTATTTAATACCCAGTATCACATTATCAAAGAGTATATAAATCTGTGCAGGTTCTGCGTGGGTGACAGATTCTATCTCTGTGACAACAAAATACTTTGCGAATATGATTACGAAGAGAGGCTGGTTTTTGCCAGCATGGCGGCTAACCCCAGCGGCTTGGCGCACATCCGGCGGCAAGTTAGTGGATTACAGGTTCGTTACTTACATTTCTATTATTATAAATTCTTATTGTTAAATTAAATGTCTGCCCGTTTTTCATTATTTTTCAGTTAGTTATATCATATTTATGTAGGTAGTTGCGTGTGTAGATTATTGTATGTACCTATATGTATAATCTTATAGTTAAGTGTCAACATAATGACATGAATAATGCAGTTTTACTTACAATTAAACAAAATTCCATACTTCATATCTCACATATAATATAATTTAATTCTAATTTTCAATAAAAAAACTATTTTATTTTACAAAAAATACAATTTTATACTTCTGTCTATTATACACATTTTATATCAAAAACTTGATATGTATTATTATTATTTATCTTTAGCCGGAAGACCATACCATACTATAGAAACAACCATTTCCGCTACACCGTCAAGTCCATGATATTGATCAGAAATTTATAATATACTAGCGACCCCCTTGCGGCTTCGCCCGCTTTTACTACTGGATTATTCATATAATGTATGTTTGCAAAGCACTTAATATAAATTCCTAATGCAACCCGCATTTTCGTAGTTTCAATAAGGATTTTCCAATTGTTTTACACAGCAAGGATTTTTTAGTAGGTACCGTAATTTTAAATCTGTGCTACTAATCTTTTCAAGTACTTATTAAAATATATTTAAATGACTATTTTTAGATAGTTAAATGATTATTTTTAAACGGAAGAAATTATTAACAAAAGCCTACCTACTAATAACTACTACAAAAATATATCGCGCTGAAATAATACATTCAACTCTAATTATCCAATACGTGCAAACGCATCTAAATCTTCGTTGCTATAAAGGCAGGCGGGTTTTTTTTTTGCTTGTGGTTAATGCTGAAGAGGGTATTCTGTCCCTGATGAAAAGCAAGCACTACGTGGCTGCCTGTGAGGAAAATTAAATAGAATGCATCGGCCGGGAATCAAACACGGGCCGCCCGCGTGGCAGGCGAGCATTCTACCACTGAACCACCGATGCGTGTAAGGCAAGCGGGCACGGCGGACGCATGGCGAGTGGCGAGCCGTTTCGCAGCAAGGATTTTTTTGATATTGTAACAACTTCTAAAGTTACTTAATTAAAATGAAAAACAGTAAAAGACAGTTTTGGTCTACATTAAAATGGCCAACGTAACTAATATGCTTATTTATATGCTGAGAGTAAGGGATAAGTAAAACTTGTGTCGATACTGCTGAAGTGTCAACGACGTGATGTGTCAACAATTAAATGCGTTTTTCTCTTAAACTATTCGCAATTTCGAAATTGTGTAAAAAGCAAATTTTATCTTCGTTTAACGTAGAAAATTAATAAAGTATTTTAAAGGATAAGGATCAATACCATTATGGAAAAATATCCCTCACAATAAAAAATATATTGAAATTATTATTTTTAGACAGAAATATGATCACTACACGTTATCCTTAAAAGATAAAAATATGCTCTCGCGGACTTTTTTGTAGATCTCATTGAGAGGAACAATACTCCAGTACATTTTTTCATGTAGTACTTACCATTAAAGCAGCGCATGCGCGAAAGTGTCTCAGCGGGTAGGACTTTATTCATATTTTTCGTATTTATGTTAATTTACATAAGAATGTACAAATAATAAACTATATATAAACCTTCTACGAAAAATACTCGACCTAATGGTGAAAACCGCAATAAAATTCGTTGGGTGGTTTAGAAGAAGAAGAGTTAGAAACAACAGACAGACACGAAAAGCGACTTTGTTTTATAAGATATAGGACATATATGAGTAAATGGATATTTCAGTATGAAACATCAATAAAGGATTACGTGTATCTACTTGAAGTATTCGTATCTATTAATAATCTTTAGACGTGGTCTTTAATTATGTGAATATTATCTTTCATCAAAGTATCATATTGCAAGTTCCCACCACGTGGACCCAAGACGGACTGCCACGTCCGATCAATTACCAGCTTTTGTTCTGACGTGGACCAATAAACGATGCTAATACAGCTCAGGGTTGTTTTCTTTCACATTAATTCTATATGAGGGCATTTCGAAGGCTTTTTAAAAGTTTCTTTTTATAGGGCATTTATTAGTTTACTGCAAAGAGTTTGTTATTCAGTAAAATTGAAAATAAAATTTTTTTAGAGAATTAGGTTTTCTGGTGTCTGTGTGCACTTTATCTATTGTTTGGAATATTGATCAAAGTAAGAGAGTATATTGCATTTATTAATATAGAATTCATATCCTCCGCTTTCGTATCGTCAAACAAAAGAAGCTCCTCTACAGCTTTATGCATACACTTACCAATTTATTACGGACAAAGTCATTTTGTACGCTTGTTTGAATTTTATAAGAAAATGCAAATTACTCAGTTACTGCAATAAGTCTCGTTAAGCTTACACATATAAAGCGAAGATAAAAAGCTTTTTTCCTACGACCCATCCTAAATAAAGACACGTGAAAAAGTAGGCTCAGAAGGAGTAAATAACTCCCACAAGGACACTGTTAGTGGAAGATTCTATCTCCACTTTATTATGTTTCTTTTGCGATCATTAATCTTTCTCGTACGAACGCTTGTCGGAATGGGAATGTGGGGGGATCTATTTCATTTTATGAGTCGCGCGAGTAGAGGGAACCCATTCAGCCGCACGACATTCCTAATCGACTTTTTGATTGCGCGCACCGTGTACTGTACTGTGGGGCGCTTGACAGGAGAATTGCTAACATTGAAATCGAATTAGCGTTAGTGTTTTGTTCTTTTTGGTGTTTTTTTTTTTAGCGTTTCACCAAATTGCATTTATGATTGATAACTTATGAAAAAGGATAGTTGTGACCTAGGGGCACAAGCATGTGGTTGTAGCTGCGACTGATGGTGGGTTCGATTCCCACTTGAAGAAATGAAATATGGAGCAGAGCAGAGTATCTTAACACTAAGCTTCCTCTGCTTACTGTGCTACATGCACGACAACGTAAAGCTGAAAAAAAACCTATAGAGACATTGAATACTATATATATATATATATATATTTATTATATATAATTATATTTCTCAACAACATATTTTCAAGTATAATTTTATTGTTAACGTGTTTTAACAGTCGCCAAGCAGTGGATACGTTGGTGGAGCGAGTGGTTGTCCGGGAGGCGCGGTGGGTCCATTAGTAGATAAGGACAACGGAGGCTGCGCAGGGGCTGACGACGCGTCCAGCGGCTACGGCAGCCCACCCGATCCCGACGTGTGTGATGCTGCACGATGACCGACAATGCAACGCCGACTACTTGCCTCGGTTAGAACTTAAAAACTTATATTTTATGTTTCAATACTTAACATACTTTAAGAAGCGTAAAATAAACAAGAAATAAAAGGAAAACTTTACTTCTTTATTACTTACGTATTTGTTTAGAACGTGCTCGTAGACTATATTAACTTAAACTGTAAATTTTATGTGGATCTACTGGTCTCTGGAATAAAGGAATTATTGCTATACTCTCATGAATATAAATTATATTAAATATATATTAAATAAATGTATATAAAGTTATTATTTTCATCTACAGGTGAAGCCTCACTGAGTTCCGGTCGGTTCGGTTAGTCGCCATGAAGTATTCGCGCGTAGAGTCGCCCAACAGAACATTTTCACTCAATCCCACAAACACTTAGATAATTGACTTTCTCATTTCCATTAATGATACACAGAATTCACCAAATTACGACCACAACGTCTTTTTTACTTTTAACTAACTTTAAAAAAGTGCAATTTTACTTTAACCAACTTAAAAAAAAGTGCAGTTGAATGCAAGTGCAATTTTTAGAAACTGTTAAAACATTGAGCGAGCGTACGAGGAATTTATGCAAAACCCGCTAAGTGCATTACTACATCGAAGTATTTCAAACATAGTTTAAAAGCGTCGCAGAAGTATATTAGGATAGACGGGCCATGGATGAGGCCACTTTACAAAATGTCCGGGATGAGTCGCGATAACGTTGTGAGAACATGATATTTCCATTATGTATACGATTTGAGTCTACATGTTAAGATAGCGTCGCGTGGGTAGAGAGAGAGCGCACTCGCCTCCTTCTATAGGTGTTGTATAGTACAGGGGTTCCCAACCTTTTTCAGCTCGCGGCGCAGTTACAAGTTTGGTATTTTTTGACGGCGCCCTACCCAGGCTAGTTCGCTATTAGAAAAAAAAACAGTCGAAAGAAATAGATACCTACACTAATATGAAATTGAGTTTTATTTATTTAAATGAGAAAATAACAATTAAGACAAGAATAATAAAGTACGACAGTTCTTAGTCAATTCAATGTGACGGTTGAGCTTGGTGGTCTCCGCACAGTTTCTCAAGAGATTTTGAGATTTCCGATTTTAGATTTAGGAACTAACTCACGGCGCCCCTTTTTACTTTCTATGGCGCCGCGGCGCACAGGTTGGGAACCCCTGGTATAGTACATCTCGCTTAGCAAATTTAGCCACTCTGGATTCATAGTTGAAATGTTTTTTGTATATTTAAACATTTTTGTATAATTTAATTGTATTAATGAATTTAGTTATAAATTTTCAAACAACGAGCCTGGTCCACTGATATTTTCGATTGTAGATGTAATCGATCTCATTGTTATAAAATTGTATGTACAGTGATATGCCTAAATATTGTTATCATACAAGGTATGAACTTTACTTGTGGTTGTTTATCTTTTCATTTTCTTTTTTTATGAATTGGTTAAGTAGTTATTGTTATTTTGTACCAAAGATATTTTCCGTTTAATGTTTTCATTTTAGTCTTCACAAAAGATCTACTTCTATAGATTTATTTTTATTAATGATACCATTTTTGGTACTCCGCAGTGGTGCAATGGTTGATAGTTAAGTATATTTGTATAAATATTAAGATATTTTGTAAATTGTACTTTCTTATTTTGCCATAGCTTCTGTGAATGTTAAACGCATACACACCTACGTGGTCTCCAGATGGACATATTGTTTTAAATATTGGTGAAGTTCAAAATGTTTAGCTATATGCTTCAAATTTTTAACATTAAATAAACATGATTATTGTAAAATAGAAATTTTTACGATTAAAGATGTATTTATGTAAAAATTCAAACTGTCGTTACTTAGAATTAATGCTAGGATAGTATGTTTCGTCTAACACGTTGTATCATAGAAACAACAACACAAATCTCAAACATCGACAGAGTTATTTTTAATTTGAACGTTATTATGTAAATAAATATATTTATTTAACGACTCTATATGCGTGTTATCATTTACTATCCCCATCCATATATAACTTTTAATTAATGTTTATTAAATCAAAGACAAAATAATGTTGATGTTAGATGTTGGCACTATTGCGTGTGAATTAGGTAAACGTTTTGTCTTACCAGAGCGGAAAAATGAAAAATAATGTACATTATCACTCCGCAAGTGCACTACGATGATGGCGTCAAATACTTAGATATTTAATTATTTACTGGAAAATAATATACAATAATCAATATTTATGAATGATATTATCAAATAGAATTGTAATTGTTGTCATAATTGATTCGAAGCAATTATAAATATAGTTTTTAACGAGTAAAGAAATAAAAAATCCAGATTATCACTATCAAAGATAACTTGGATTCATTACAATGTTTAGATTATAAAACAATAAATTATTTATCATATGGCATTTAGATATGTCTCTAAAGTTGGACACCATTATGACTAGTAGTAGTTACTCTCTATAGGGTAGGTAAAGCTGTAAAATAATATAGTTAGAGTAAGAATATATATAAAAAAGAAAATATTTTAAAGAAATTGCTATATCAAGTTAATTTATATAATAACTATCGACCCTGTTGCGGCTTCGCCCGCTTTAACTACTGGATTATTCATATAATGTATGTTTGCAAAGCACTTAAGATAATGTGAAAATTAATTAAACCCCTAATGCAACCCGCATTCTTGTAGTGTCAATAAGGATTTTCCAATTGTTTTACACGGCAAGGATTTTTTAATAGGTACCGTAATTTTAAATCTATGCTACTAATCTTTTCAAGTACTTATTAAAATATATTTAAATGACTATTTTTAAACGGAAGAAATTATAAACAAAAACCTACCTACTAATAACTACTACAAAAAAATGTGAAACCAAATATATCGCGCTTAAATAATATAGTCAACTCCAATTATCCAATACGTGCAAACGCATCTAACTAAATCTTCGTTGCTATAAAAGCAGACGGGTTTTTTTTTTCGAGCTTGTGGTTAATGATGAAGGGGGTATTCTGTCCCTGATGAAAAGCAAGCACGACGTGGCTGCCTGTGAGGAAAATTAAATAGAATGCATGGACCGGGAATCGAACCCGGGCCGCCCGCGTGGCAGGCGAGCATTCTACCACTGAACCACCGATGCGTGTAAGGCAAGCGGGCACGGCGGACGCATGGCGAGTGGCGAGCCGTTTCGCAGCAAGGATTTTTTTGATATTGTAACAACTTCTAAAGTACTTATTAAAATGAAAAACAGTAAAAGACAGTTTTAGTCTACATTAAATGGCCAACGTAACTAATGTACTTATTTATATGCTGAGAGTAAGGGATAAGTGAAACTTGAGTAACATACAGCTGATGTATCAACGGCGGGATGTGTCAACAATTAAATGCGTTTTTCTGTAATACTATTCGCAATTTCGAAATATTGTAAAAGCAAATTTTATCTTCGTTTAACGTAGAAAATTAATAAAGTATTTTAAAGGATAAGGATTAATACCATTATAGAAAAATATCCCTCACAATAAAAAATATATTGAAATTATTATTTTTAGACAGAAATATGATCACTACACGTTATTCTTAAAAGATACGAATATGCTCTCGCGGATTTTTTTGTAGATCTTATTAAGAGGAACAATACTCCAGTACATTTTTTTCATGTAGTACTTGCCATTAGAGCAGCGCATGCGCGAAAGTGTCTCAACGGGTAGGTCTTTATACACATTTATCGTATTTATGTTAATTTACATAAGAATGTACAAATAATAAACTATATATAAACCTTC
>HE669977.1:0-15320 GCA_000313835.2 Heliconius melpomene melpomene
TGATAGTTAAAATTTAAAAGACAAATTTTATTTTCTCCTTTTTAAAGCGTTTAAATAAAAGCTTTTTCTAAAAATGATTTTTTGCTTATAATTTATTTTTTACTTTTTAGTTACCACTGGCTAGGTTTCTCACACTAGAGACATGTACCACGATTCCGCTTCTATGGTTAGGAATGCTGTTGGCGACACTAGACCCTTCCCGATTACAGTAGGGGTTCACCAGGGCTCGACTCTTAGTCCGTTCTTATTCAATGTAGTGCAGCCTCCATGGCCGATGATGTATGCCGACGACATAGCACTCATTGACGAGAACCGACTGACGTTGGAGCGTAAAGTGAACCTCTGGAAGGGTACGCTTGAGAATGGCGGTCTTAAACTAAATGTGTCGAAGACCGAGTATATGGCCTACGGGAGCCCGGACTCGAGCATGATCCTTATAGGTCCTGAGCCAGCCGTTAAGTCAGAAAAAATCAGGTACCTTGGATTCATTATGCACGAGTCTGGAGGCATCGATTACGATGTCCATGGCCGGATAAGTGCTGCCTGGGCCAAATGGCGGTAGGTCATTGGTGTGGTCTGTGACCGAAGAAAACTGCCAAGCTCAAGGGATTGATATACAAGAGCATCATACGACCGGTTCTTTTATACGACAGCGAATGTTGGCCAGCACTATCTCGGCACACTCAGGAGCTTCACGTCACGGAAATAGATGCAAGCGCCTTGCTATATCAGTTCCTGAAGTGAGACCACCTGGACGCCCAAGGAAGCGCTGGTTGGATGTCGTGATGCCGGATATGAGAGCCAATGATCTAATCACCGAGGACGCAAAAGACCGCGCAAAGTGGAGTAGAATGAGTAGGAAGGCAGACCCTGGCAATAGCCGGGATTAATGCCAGGAGGAAGTAGGTTTCTCACACTAGACGTCATATAATTTTTCTAATTATTCTCGGCAAGCCCTTTCATTTGATACCCGTATTGCAGATGTGCATAAATAATAACTATTCCACCATCTTAGATGTTCCGCCATATTGGATTTAGAAAAACGTCACATTTTTCGAGTTACTCTCAACGAGTCCTTTCAATAGATATCCATATTTTAGAAGTAGACTAAAATTAACTATTCGGCTAACTTGGATGGTCCGCCATATTGGATTTAGAATGATGTTAGATTATTTTTCGAGTTGCTCTCAATGAGCCCTTTCATTTGATATCCATATTGTAGAAGTAGACTAAAATTAACTATTCGGTTACCTTGGATAGTCCGCCATATTGGATTTAGAATGACGTTAGATTATTTTTCGAGTTACTCTCAATGAGCCCTTTCATTTGATATCCATATTGCAGAATTGCAAAAATAATAACTATTCGTTCATCTTGGATGGTCCCCCATATTGGATTTAGAATGACGTCACATTATTTCCCAAGTTGCTCTCAAGAAGCCCTTTCATTTGATACCCATATTATAGAAGTGCATTAAATATAACTATTCCGCCATCCTGGATGGTCCGCCATATTGTATTTAGAATGAAGTCACAAACTTTATCGTGCATTGTCATCCAAACCAATCGTGTATACAAAATTTCAGCTCAATCGTACGAACATACCTTTCATTATATGAAAGCACAAAAAACTTGAATCGTGTCGATTCTATTGGATTTCAAGTGATGTCACATTATTATTCATTTGATACCCGTATTGCAGATGTGCATAAATAATAACTATTCCGCCATCTTAGATATTCCGCCATATTGGATTTAGTATAACGTCACATTATTTTTAGAGTTACGGTCAACGACCCATTTCATTTAATATCTATATTGTAGAAGTAGACCAAATAGATACTCGGCTATCTTCGATATCCTCCTTATGGGATTTAGAATGACATCACATTATTTTTCGAGTTGCTCTTAACGAGTCCTTTCATTTGATACCCATATTGTAGAAGTACATTAAAAATAACAATTCCGCCATTTTGCATGGTCCGCTATATTACATTTAGAATGACGTCACATATTTTATCGTGCATTGTCATCCAAAGTAAACGTGTATACAAAATTTCAGCTCAATCGGTTGACGATATCTACTTCAAAATTGGGCTCTAATATTTGACCCGAACCCACATACATACATTGCAAGTTAAATAAAAGCTTTTAAAAAAGAAGGAAACATAAAAAATATCTTGTTGGGGAGATATGTAATATGTAAGTTAATATAAATTAATGAATTGTCAAAGATTTTTATGTATATAGAAGGTACTTATTTGCGTTGTTAAGAAATAAAGTGAATTCAAGTAAGCTGGAATTATGTATGACAAGTTTAGTTCATGTCAGGCGACTTAGCTAATACAATACTTATTGTAAACTCAGTCTTACTCTCGGATAAATAGTTTCATTTAAATAATCGTGAAAACCAAACATCTAACTACAATTGCATTATCACTGAACTACTTCGCTGTGTTCACGGTGTCCGAACTGTTGGTTTAAAGGTCCAGGAGACCACATTTGAGCATTACAACAAAACACACACGCTTCAGGATTAACAGGATCAAATACAGCTATAGTTGTCATATAGTTTTAAAGTTTCAATTGCCTCTATACATAATTTATCGACTCTACAATGGATATTCTCTAGCAGATGTTTATAATAGTTCACTTAATGGCCAGGACGTTGCGTCTTAACTTTGGAATAGTTTAACATAGTTTGTCGAAGTTTGAAAGCAAAGTGCCTGTTTATTATATCTCTATTCCGTGATATACTTTATAATTTCATTTAAAGTATTTATAGAGCTATTTTAATAGAGTACCATGCCAAAGGAAAAGTAAGAAACGAACATTGTAATCAACGTCCTACTTTGTAGCTTCATGATGCTGAAACCCACTTTCAGAAAAACCTTACTATTTTTTCTCCTTTTTACCTACAAACGTTACTTATAAATGTAGTAAAGTGTAGTACCAATAATTACAATTTCAAAGCAAACATAATTAGTATTGTTCCAAACCAGAAGTATAAATAATAACGCATTAAAAACTTTTTTAAATACACTCTAAATTGATAATAATGACATAAAAATATCTTTGACCTATAAAAATGTCGAAAAAAAAATTCAATATCACAGCTATGGAAAATAAAATATCTGCAATTATAAACAGTACCTACCGTCATAAGCAGTGAAGTTTTTATTTTATAGCATCACTAATCACGAAGCAAAGAATAAATATTATGCAGTATACAGTGTAGGCCTATAGAGGGAACCTGGGAACCTAGTGTTATGACACTGTGTTCCCCATGAAGGCACTTCCTTTTCCCATTTCCCATTCGACGATTCAAAAGTGCCTGTAATAGTTTATTTGAATAAAGAATATTTTGAATTTGTCAAAAACATAAACATCTCTAAAAACTTTCTTTGTTAAAACTAGAAATTGTAATATAAAGGCAGAAATTGGACAGCTTCAGTGAACTTTTGACAGTTCGAAAATCTATACAGTTGTAAACAAACCGAGTATTGTGTAAAGTTTCAAACAAGAGCTTTTCATCTACCTTATTCTTATGACTGCTTCCAGCTTCAGTTCTCACTTTGAAGTGTTTATTTTTCATTGCTTAAAATTATTTTTATTATTATAAATAACACAACGTATTCTAAATTTTTACCGAATTTTTGAAATTATACAGTGCGAGTAATGAAAATATAATGAGATAAAGTAAAAAAAACAATGATTTGATACATATTCCGGTGTCTTAAATTAGCTCAAAGCGATTTTCTTTTCATCAGCCACAGTAATAATTTGAAACTTTTCTGCAAACTACCATATTATTCTTTTTCCGCGTAGTTCGCGTTAAGTACCGGCAACATCATCCTCACAATGTCGGTTCATTAACTCGCAAGTAAGCATTCCTTTTGATAAATTCACTTTTTAGGAGCCTGCTGTAGACGTAACTGAGGTTCAAATTGAAATTTTAGGATTTTTTAACAAATTAAAGGAAAACTCTAATTATTTCTACCTAATTTTTAAATCAATATTTGGTTAGTATTATTAGAATAATTAAATAAAAATTAAATTAAGTCTTCATGTTGTATCCCGCAAACAGCAGGGTAGGCAGAGGTAACACTCCGATTGCTGCTTTTCGCCTAATTCAGGGCATTGTGTATTGATTGGGGGAACTCAAAGAAGAAATGAAAATATTCCTTCCCCCGAATGGGAATCGAACCCACAACTGTCGTGTTACAATCACACTTTGTGCCCCCGCTCCACGACTAGCCTCATATACTAATTAATATGTTATTAATATTTCGTAAGTATTATTAGTATAACAAAAATAAGTATTTCATAAATTTCGTAATCAAAATTGCTAATTCTTATACATTCATTTCAAAAATTAGAAATATGAATGAAAGTATTATTAAAACTACATTAAGAAAATTACATAAAAAAAAAGATAAACGTAAAAAATATTTTCCCAAGTTATACAAAAAGATAATAGTTATGAATAAGGCAAGGCTCGCGTGGGCGTGGACCCTAGTTAAACCTGATGAATCCTTTTAGAGGATTAGCCTTTACTATATGAGTACAACTTCACAAGCGCCCTCGCTGGTGACAAATATACCACTAAGACTGGTTCCTCACGTTGGTACTGCGTGCGAAAATATAATATTTTAAAATATTATTGTTGAATTTAATACGGATCTGAATTGGATAAATTCTGCTTTTAAATGTTATGTTCTACATATTATTATGTATCTACATATTATTAATAAAAACAACTTAACCCTTTTTTACCCGACTATAAAGGCTAATGCTTTGTGCATTTGAAATCTAAGATTTGCATAGGTTAGGTAGGCACTGGCATACGACCACGGCATTTCTGTAATTATTACTATGAATGTGTATTAAATACACTAAAATATATTATTTATTAATTGTTTATATTATTATAATAAATATATAACTATTGTATCTGATTTGTACTACAAATTTAAACAAGAATATTTCATTGTTTCATATTTTTTAGAGTGCAATATTTCATTAGTCGGGTTTTAGTTTTTGACCTTTTTTATTGATTAATGTATGTTTGCTTACCATAAGAAACCAGAAAAACAATTATATTAATACTCGTTTCCAAACCGTTACATATTATTGTTTAAATAAAAGTTTTTAAAATAAACCAATATTAGATACTATTTATCTGAAACAGCTACATGATCGCGTAAAGTGAAGAAACGTCTTAGTGAGGGGCCCAAATCTCTCAATTTATTCACGGTAGCTCGTCTCAGTAATACGGAGAGGTAAAAACAGTTTTCCTTCATAACGCATAACTCAAGATTCCTCCACTCTGACCTCACGCGAGCTCTCGACGTGTATGCTATCACATTATATTTCTGATATAAACGGTAATGTGACAATTTTTAAAGACTTACCGTGACCGTAAGAAGTCTGAAAATAATTTGATACCAAACAAAAATAGCTTCACAGTGAATACTGTATAATAGATAAAACATTTAATTTATTTATTTATCGAGGCCAGTTTTGGCGCAGGGGTACAAAATATGACTGTAAAACCGACTGGTTGTGGGTTTGATCCCCATTCGAGGAGATGAAATATTTATTTAAATTTATATTTCTATTTCTTTGTTAATGATAATCCTGTGCAAGATCATCTGTTTTAAAAATAATTTACTTTGCCAATTTTATTCCTTTATGAAATTAATATATTACAAACATATTGGTATCGCAAAATTGGTAAACATACGGGTCTCACTCGATAAAGAGAAGAGATAAACGTAATGGGTTTAACGAAACATTACCGCGGTTCTACCCCTCTGGGGAGTTCGACTGATCTAATTTACCGATACTTCCGCCCCCTATGAGAACGAAAAACACAGAGTTGCTTGATGTTTGCTTCTAAATTAGTCAAGCGTCATTGCCTCACTAATTGCTATGTTAACAAAAAGTAAATTCATTACTAGTTAAAATGTTATTATTCTTTACTTTCTCTCTCAGCCCCGCTAACCACTAAATATTTTTAAAGTCGACATAATATGTAAATATTGCATGATTTCGATATAAAGACTTATTATAATTTACCTAATGCAACTTAAAATAGAATTACATATAAAGAGACAGTCATTACCTACTAAAAATATTTTAATATAAATTTTATGATAGCAAATTGCTAACTTGCTATCATAAAATTTGTGTTAACATTGAAATAAATACTTTTACAATCGGAAGAGGGAAAGAGCACGCTCGTTTACATACAATATAAACACGACTTCACTCTTCAGTGAAGCACAAAAAATATTGAAATGTTGTGTTATTAATTGTAACTTATGAAGTAAGTCGATAAGTAACGAAGTTACTTAAATTAGAAAAGCATGTGAATTGGGTTTATTTTTATGTAAAAAATCTAAAATAGTTAGCAGTCAGATATTACATCAGTTGTCGACGGGCTTTTGTTTCGAGTGGTGAGACTTTTGCGTGACCGAAAATTGAATGCAAAATAGAAAATGGAGAGTCTCCGGTCTGACTTTTTCGACCTGGTCTGCTGGGTGAAGCGTACAGAAACTTTTTTGTAAATTTATTCAACTTACAATTTAAATATAAATTAAATTCCGCTTACCGTATTATTATATAGTAAGGGAGAAGTGGCATAAAAGAGCCAGTTTACTAAATAAAGCAAAAAAATATACTTTTAATTAAAGAAATTAAGATTTTTTTTCCTCAAATTATTATTTATTTATTAAACTAGGTAATTTGGTACAAAATAACCCTTAAATACAATAATTAATCATTAAAATATTCATTTTAAAAAAATGTGTCATTTGGCTCTTTCATAACATTTCGGTATTGAAAGAGCCATTAAAAGTTATGAAAGAGCCAGTCTTATATTATATTCAAATGAAAGAATAAAGTAAGTTACCACTAACTTTGGATATTAAGAGTACATTCGAGTATTATACTAAATCTTATAGTAATTCTATATACATCCATCCGTAGTAGAAAGTGGGATTCAAAGTTCAAGTAACTTTAGCACATGGGTCGACTAAGCGGATTTTTTATGAGCATCCTTATCAGTAACGGCTGCGATAATACTGCCTCAAAGCGCACGTAAGAGGGTTTACGAGGTAAAAAATGTCTATTATTGGTGGACGATATCCACGAAGATTTTACTTTAATATATTGAAGACGACATTAGCTACTTTTAAACTGCGTCGATATCATTAAAAAGTTTTAAATTATACGTTTCACCTTTTATTTTATTTTATTTTATTTATTAAGATCCACCAGTGGTAATAACATTAAATTAATCATACAGTAAGTTTCTTATATTTAAATTATTACAGCTAAATGCATTACCTTTTAAGGTGAATACCACATGCATTAATGTAACTATATAGCCAAGTACCTAATTATTCTACACAATAATATACACAAAAAAAATAAATTTAAAATTGAGGGTAAGTTACTTAAACATCAGTAAATACAATATTAAATACTACAGTGTGTTACGTTTCGGGAATATTTAAAGAAAGAGTCACCGAAAGGATCCAAAGCGGTCCTTTCGTTAACAATAGTGCAAAATCGAGACATAGGGGAATTATTGCCCAAAACAGACCTCCGACAAGGAACTTTGAGAAGATTAGTTTTTTTGCGGGAATTCCTAGGAACTTTAAAATAGAAATTTTGTACTAGATACGGGTTGTCGTACAAGCTGTACCTTTTCAAATATTTGCTGAAGTTTACTTTGGAGAGACAGAAGTACATTATCTTACACGATATTGTATCAAAGATCGGTTGTGTATGAGCACAGTGATAGCTAACACGGATTTAGTGAGAAGGATGCGGGTGACCCTGATTTATTCCTGTCAGGGATGAACCCTTACAATATGAGCAAAATCTGTGAATCCCTTCTTAAATATCTTGTTATTCCATAGTAAAGCATCTCGTTTATATATAATTTAAAATGAAAAAATATAAAATCCCACTATTAAGGCGGAATAGATTTCTTTACATGATTTTTATAATACATTCAAATCTATAATATTAATAGATTGGAACAATAAAAAGTAGTAAAGTCGGATAGAGCCGTTTTATGTATTTTTCTGCATAAAATGGGAACCTAGTATTCATGGGAACCTAGTGTTCATACATTATGAAAAGAAATGTATTTCATAACCAAAGGTACGGGGTAGGCACGAGTCTATTGTCTAAACTGGACCTTCTACGTTGCTATTTGCACGAGATAGTGGTGCCTATTTAAAAGATATGCAGATAAATATATTATAAAGATAAATAACAAAAGTTGGCTCTTTAACTCTTGTTTGTTTATTTAAGTAGAAATGATTCATAATTCTGAGTAAATGCCATCCCCGTATGTTGCATGTTGTATAGAATCTGCGATACAAACCAAACGTTAAAGTTCTCCCACAGTTATCATCATAAATACCGTAGCTCGTGTGCTGTCATCTACTAAATCAGACCGGCGGTGGCCGAGAGCATTTGTTCCGCCGCGGTCGAGCTAGGGGCGGACAATTGCTAAATCCTTTCAGTATCTACAGTAGGTCGATCATAATGCTTGCTTATATTCCCATCTAGTCTAATGAAATAAACAATAGGAAAAATAATGTAAAATATGTAAAGTTTTATTTTTGTTATTTTTTATGCTGTGCCGTAGTTTACTACATTACATTAACCAATATCAATATGGTCTGACATCACTATCGATCTTTGTTGTTCTACACAATAAAAAACTCTAACTCTGTACTACACAAAAACAAAGTAATTAAAATAAGAGGCGTATATACATAGGCATAGAGACGTTATGTTAATTAGAAGCTGTAATCAATTACGTTTCAATTAAGAGATCATCGCCGCAGTGTTACATTAGCTGGGTAATTGGCTATGTTCTAATTAGAGAGACCACCGTGTATGAATTTCCTTAAATAAAAAAACAAGTGAAGAGTAAGAGGTACTTATATGTATGTAAGAGAAACTAATAAGAGGCTAAGATGCCATAGTGCAGTTGAAGAGATATTTGAAGACAACGACAAAATTGACGATAATTTGTGTATACGGCAAGTTATTGTTAATTTTATATTGTCAGTGACTATAATGATTAAATTATATTAGTTCTGAAGATATGTGAAAAACATTTTATTTTATTCAATTGTAGTATACTTCAATAAATACAATTTTTTATCAGTGAAATTTGCGAAATAATATTTTTTAGACATGGAGATAAACATATGATTATTTCAAATATGTATAACAAGCAACATTCTCTAAGAAGATAGCACGCGTGCTTAAACACAATTTAAACACGAAGTTCTTCCGTAAGTACCAACAAAACAATGGAATGAAATAAACGTTAGCTTGCGATGCGAAGATGAGGCAAATGATGGAGCGACTGTCATTTACGTTTGTACTCGTAGGTCGCGTGAAAAATATATCCACTGAGCTTGTTTACATTGATGTCGTAATCCGTACGTGCGTGAAACGTTTTTACGCTGCCGTGAACACACGTGTAACACACGTGTAACACGTGTGCTCGTACGACCAAAATAATATAGAAAATCAAAATCCCTTTCTCACGCTGGCGCATGAAGTTTCAATTTCAAATTTAACTGTATTATTTTCCGCTACCAAAAAAAGTAATGTTGTTATAAGTAATCAACTTTACCATAATCAAATTATAATAATGTACAGTATTTCTATTATGGTATATGAAAACATTAACATTATGAAAACATGTCTATTTCGTAGACACTGTTGATCTTCCAAGTCACCTGTTACCATCATAACACCACGTTCAAACTTCACGCATGTTTAATACACCGTGCACTGGTTGGTAAGACTTGGGTAAATGAACCACAGGTTCTGTTGTTTTAGGACTGATGAGCTATTTAAATGTTAGTCACGATGTAAACGAAGTTTTTTACAATTACGATGATTTCTCATTTATGTTGAAGCTAAATAGCTTAATTTCGATATATTTGCTTACTTTACGTTGTGGCTGCAGCAGTATTTACTGTTTTAAATTTTATTAATTTCTTATTTTGTATTAATATTTTTTTATGTCTCAAGATTATGAAGTAGAGATAGAAGATTATGTTTTATAGATTTATTTTTTTATTATTACAGCATGATGGTATATCCCGCACATAGCAGGGTAGACAGAGCGATCCCAGTGTTAAGACACTCCGTTCCCCCTTTTCCGATGAATTCTGAAGACATTCAGTGGCGGAACTCAACGCCGCACTTTGCCTTTGGTAATAGGATGAAGAAACAACGCATGCACGTAATAGGTTTATAGAATTAATGGTGATTAAATAATAAATAATACATATATGATTGTTATCATATATAATGTTTTGTAATTGACATTTGACACTTGTCATTGATTTGGCGTTTAAAATATCCGTCTATGATTTGGTAGTTAAGTAATGGATTACTATAGAATTATGATTATATTTAATAGATTAATAAAGGTAATAGTAATTAAATAATAAATAATACATATATGATAATTACAATAAATAATATATTATAATTGATAATGGATACTTGTCTAGGATTTGTAGTTTGATACATCTGCCTATGATTTGCTGGCTGGTGATATAAAACAATGGAATTACGATAATATTTGACTTATAATATTATTATAAATGTATTATATATCCTCGGCTATCTTAATTATAAATGTTAATAGATTTATCATCAATATAATCAAATATTACTGTGATTGCAAATGTGGTAAGTATAGTACAGGTAAGTTATATGTAATTACACTGGGCTGGAGCAGTGAAAGGCGAGTGTTAGTACTGTAAAGGGATCCCTTAAGCCTACAGATGTGGTCACAAGTCCACGGCACTGCTCCAAGCTTCAGATCATTTAAAAGGTAGAATAACATTACTTATAGCTACCAACTGCTTCTGATGTTTGATCGATACGACAATCCTCTTATTCATTTAGACAATTATTCTAATTTATCATTATTTATTATATCTACTATCATGATTCTAACATCAGAAGTGGGATCAGCTCACTCTCACTCCCACTTTCAAGTGAAATGATATCCTGACACTTCAAAGTTTTAATGTTTTGTAATTGTGTAATATGTAAATTACAATGAAATCGTAATAAAAGAAAGATAATAAAAAAGGAGTTGGATTGACTTTGTTTGTGGCTAAATTGTCTGGCTCTATGTTTAAAGTTAAACAGTTAAATCATATTCGAAGTGATGGAATCAATCATACAACATTAATTTACTAAAGTTAATTTTTAATTCAATAATAAAAAAAGGTAAGTAATGTGTGATAGATCCTGCAGAAAGTTGTATAGGAAAAGATTATTAGTTACAGTTTGAAGTATACATGTTAACAATTGTAATTATATTATATTATTTTTATTGTTGAAATGGCATCTTACAAAAGCAATGTTAAAACTATACCTGAAGTATTATTAGTGTTATATAGTATTATTATAACTCATTAAGAAAAAAAGACATTATAAGAATTTTAATTCTAGTTGTTCTAAAGCACCTTAAAATTTTAAAGTAATTCAAAGAAACAACTATTATATTTATCATTTAAAATAAAACCCTCATAAGATTATTTATTATAGGAAGTCAGAACTAAAGTATCCATATGTTAACACATTCTCAATACCAGATTTACATGATATTTTAATGAATAGAAATGTTAAAATACTAATATTGAAATAGTGAAAGATTTATATTTATTGGAAACCATTTAGAATTTGCATCAATATTACTTCTATTTGGAAAAATTGTTACAACATAGCATTATATTTGTTTTAAAATTAGAAACATTAAGTATAGCGAATTTCAAGTAAAAATAAGAATAAATTTCCCTTTTCAATATGAATATTATTAATATTATATTTGAATTATATGATTGGTGACATTTAATTTTCATAAAGTTTAATTAATATTGATTTTATACATTTTTAATCTGAAAATATTACCAAATTATATAAAAGGTTTGCTGTACTATTAGGTTACTTAATTATTATTTGTTATTACAATACAACATGACAAAGTAAATTATGCTATGTCTTACATAATGGTTTAATCAGTTTGTGTGTAGTATTTCAGCAGTCTTTTATTCAAAGAATATTATAATTTTTCAGATACTTTCTATCAACATACAGAAAGTATTTATTAAAAAATATTTTAATATCAACTTTTTAAATTATGACTTGTTAGGATGTTTTTCAGCTACTTTGAATTTCTGTAGTGACAAACTTAGATTATTTTATTTATTTATATATATGTAATTCCACAGGGAATAATAAAAGTTTCAATACTAATTGTGGAATTTAATTAAAAGACATGTCACATATGCCTCAGATCCATAAATGATTTGTTAACTTTTTGGAGGCAATTTATTGGAGTTAGTAACTTATCTTATTTTTTTGTTTCTGTTATGTCTGCTACTAATATTACTATACAATATGAATATATTGTTGTTGAATATATTGTTGGACAAATAAAATATTTTGTTTATTTATTCTGGAAAGATAATAGTATATAAGTATATGAGATCAGAAATCAAGTTCTTTTTATTGAAGATTAAGTAATTACACAAATTTGAGTTAATTTTAAAGTTTTCTTAGCAAACAATAGTAAAATGTTTTATTTATTAAATATCTACTTCTGGTAATTTTATTAAATAAATTGTTTGTGAGACATCTAATAGACATTTAAATAAAATGAACAATTTCGGCCTTTAGTTACAATGAATTTATCATGAACCTTAAGTAATGTTTTTGTCAATAATATTTCATTTGACATGTGTTAGGTTTACTTATTTAAATGATGCTGCTTCAGTTAACCTCTCCATGTCTAGTAATATTAAACCAATAAGATGTTTTATAGGGTTCATCAAGGGACTTTCGTAAGTCACGATTTTGTTTTACGAACTGTCAGATTTAGTAAATTAATGGAAATGAACCGAAAATCTTATTTTAGTAGTAGAGCTTTGAGAGAGGTGTGGTTAAAGACATGTAATGGTAACTTGATGAAAAATGGTAAATAGAACAAACATATCAATTGTTTAGCCGGAATATCTAAGCATAGGCATATAGCATTACTTTCTTTACGACTAACATCCTCACACTACACTCCCAATATATTTACGACAACTTAGTATATGTGCATAAGAATATTAATAAATTTAATAAAAACAGTGACCTCCATCAATATAATTTAAGAAATAAAAATAAGCTTGCTGTGCCCTTCTCTAGGCTCCATAAAGTGTCTCACTCATTCGTAGGTCAAAGTATACACTTCTATAACAAACTTCCAAACGACGTGGTTAATTTATCACTAGAACAAATTTAAAAAAGTGGTAAAGCACAGGCTCTGCCAAAAAGCTTATTGCTCTGTTAAAGATTATGTTCGCGATAAAGATGTTTGGAAATGAGTTGCTCTATTTCTAAGTCAAAATTGTTAATTGTGATTTATAACAAATGTTGGCATTTAAAAAGAGTGGCCATGAGTTTCTTTGCCTGTATCTTCTCATGAGCTAACCATTTGAACGGGCTTTTTTCAAGTCAAAAATTGCACATTTTTTTTTGGTTATTTTGTTTTGCATTTTTTTATCTTTTATGACATGTCCAAGTGAATGTTAAGCATTTTTATGGAATAAAGATATTTTGACTTTGACTTTGACTTTGACTTTCACAGACTTAAGTATCATATGTAATGAACCGTCAGGTTAGCCGAACGGATTGTGAGAAATTAGGCTTTTTCATTTCAAATACGACAGTCTTTTCATTTTAAATACAAGGACTTTCGTCTTGCTCGGAGTTTGTTCATTTGTATATTCTGATAGTCAAATCAAATGAGTTACTTTTATGTCATATTTGTACAATATATGAAGTAAATGAATTTATCCATTTATTATATACAAATCAATGTGTTAATTAATTAAAATCTTTTATTTTACTAGCTATAAATGAATTGAGATGAGAATGACGTATTATTTAGAGGTATTAAAATAATAAAAGTTATGCAATAGGAAATAAAATAGATCTATACAGTGTTGCTAATACGATTTAACGGAATTTATTAAATATATAAAATTCATGAATCTATTCAAAATACAAATTAAAGTGTCATTACTATTGAGTAAAATGATATGTTCTGGAAAATGTGTAGTTGAAATATTGCTGTTGAAAATGCCATATTATAAAAAATATTACATTTAAAGATTACACCATTGAACTGAATTTTTATTAAATATATTTTCATATATTGTGTTATTCATATATTATGTTATTCTTATATTATATATCTTCTTCTTCTTCTTCTTCTTAATGTGCTTCTCCAATTAGTGAAGGTTGGCAGTCAACTTCGCATACTTAGTCCTGTCCCTAGCCAAATGAATCAAATCTACGGCGGTTTTAATTCCAGTCCATTCCTTGATGTTCCTTAGAAATGACTTCTTTTTACCGCCGGTTTTCATATACATTGGTATTGTTATTGGTTATATATACATTGGTTGGTTTAACGACGTTACGCGCCGGCCTAAGAACTATGTTGGATGCAGGTGCCTTGCTATATCAGTTCCTGGAGTGAGACCTCCCGGATGCCCAAGGAAGCGCTGGTTCGATGTCGTGATGCAGGACATGAGAGCCAATGGTCTAACCATCAAGGACGCAAAAGACCGTGCAAAGTGGAGTAGGTTGAGTAGGAGGTCAGACCCTGGCAATAGCCGGGATTAGTGCCAGGAGGAAGAAGAAGATATTATATATACATTATATGTTTTCATATAATATATAAATATTTTATTTATCCGCTGGTCGATCACATACTTGGCATTAGCTGGTCGCACTAGCAGCGGGTGAATGCAGTTGATGTGTCTATTTATGTGACTTATGTATTTTAATATATTTTATCTATCCGCTGGTCGATCACATACTTGGCATCGGCTGGTCGCACTGGCAGCGGGTGATTGCAGTTGATGTGTCTATTTATGTGACTTATGTATTATATACTTTATCTATCCGCTGGTCGGTCGCATATTTGGCATCAGTCGGTCGCACTGGCAGCGGGTGATTGCGGTTGATGTGTCTATGTATGTGGCTCACGTATTTTATGTATGTATAGCCGCTGGTTGGTCACACATTTGGCATTAGCCGTCTCGTTGGCAGCGGATGAATGTGGTTGGTGTGTCTATGTGTGTGGCTCATGACTCTGACATTAAATTTGACTTATATGCTATATGGTGATATGTATATATTTTATAGTTAGATATATACTTTTATTATTATTACTTTCATATATTATTGTAATGTTGA